>JACCGJ010011429.1:0-28931 GCA_013407085.1 Atriophallophorus winterbourni | reverse complement strand
TGTTGATGGCGCTCTTCCGCTTCCTTGGTCGTCGAGGTAACCCCCAAGTCATATATTCAGGATAACGGAACCAACTTCGTCGGTGCTGAACGAGTGCTGCGTATTTGGTTGAAAGGATTGGAAAGCGACGGTTTATCGGAAAGGCTAGCTTCACACAGTATTAAATGGTGTTTTAACCCTCCATACTCTAGTCATCGAGGAGGTGTTTGGGAACGATTGATAAGATCAATTCGTCGTGCCTTGAATGTTACATGCGCACAACAAACACCATCCGAGGAGACCCTGCAAACCGCCTTGATTGAAGTTGAGCGGATTCTGAACAACAGACCGCTTGTTCCTTTTTCTTCAGACGACATCGACTCCCTTTCTCTGTGTCCCAACGACTTGTTGCTGAATCGCACAAATGATGGAATGCGTTCTGAAGATGGGTTTGTTGACAGTTACAAGAGAAATTGGAAACAATCGCTGCACTTAGCGAACGTCTTTTGGAAGCGTTGGAAGTCAGAGTATCTACCACTGCTACAGACAAGACAGAAATGGATCCATCGTAAACGTAATTTCCGTGTTGGGGATATCGTACTAGTGAACAATGTTGAAGCCCCGAAGCGTGCTTGGCCACTAGGTATTGTTGTTGATATTCACGTGAGCGAAGATAATTTAGTAAGGTCTGTTGTTGTTCGTACAAAGAATGGCTTGGTTACCCGCGATAAACGGAAAATTTGTCTGCTGGAAGGATCTCAAGAAGACGAAGGCCCGGAGGTTGGCGCGGTGGCGCGAATAAGGAAAGCCTGAACTTTTTCGAGGGTCAGGAGCAAAGCTGGAGGACGTGGTGAGTCTACGTTTGGCAAACGTTTTCTCTATAAAAAGCCACATATGTCCAGTGATAGCAATGCGATGTGGCGTGTGTGACTCGCCACTCAATAAAGTCATTTGCCGTTTGTCTTGCGTTTTTTGGGTTAGGATTGGAGTAGTTGGGTAAGGAGGCGGAACCAATCAGTTAATTTCATTCAGAACACCAGGTTTAGAAGGAATTTGGCGGGAGGTGTAAATGACGAAAGTTTTGTGTAAAATTCCTTCTTATTTTTCTGTTTGAACAATTGAATTATTCTTGATTCTCAACAATTTTATCTTACATTGTTTTTGTGTACACATTTTCCTTATGCACTTGTATACCCCGTTTTGTTTTACTGAAGTAATTTATATTGCTTGGCTGCCATTAAAATTCCATATATTTTGCTCGTGGTATTTGGAGAAAACAGAGACGATTGCTCACCATTGTATTGGTAATTTTATTTCTTTGCATTTATCATTGGGCAGTCTATCTTGTCAGCATTGGCTGAATTTGTTGTTGTCATTTGGAAACTTTGAGCATTTTGGCTCACATCATTTGTACAACCCGGTACAGTTGAGGTTTGTTAATTGTTAATGTCTATTAATATTGTTAATAGAACCGTAGAAAACTCGAATCATTGTGGTTTTGAATTGTCGAAATAGGAAACAAGTGGACTACGCGTTAAACAGCGACTTTAGACGTAACATATGGGGTGAAATCGCACATCATCCCCTGATCGTCAGCGAGTACGAAAATTTTATAGCCAAACTTTTTAGGTTTTTTGGCAGGTATTTTTTGAGCCTTGATCTGCATTTGAATGGCACCATTTGCTAATCAACGTAGAGATTTTGCTCTTTGATTAGGTTTTGAAATTTTGTTCTCAGATAGTTTACTAGAGGTTTCACTTTAAACATTTGGTCAAAATCAACATCTCCATGTTTGTCAGCGTTTGTGTTATCAGTCCAATGAAGATTTGATTTGATGTCTTCAAATCAATCTCCAGACATGCACTCAGCTACATATTCAGTGAGAGGAGAGAGCTTCTTGGCCCAGTGCATTCTTGTATTTGGTAACTTTGATATTGAGAAATACAGTACAAGGCCCAACCATTTTTCCAGTTCTTCTTTGGGAAAATAAGTGCCGGTTGTGTCATTTTTGGGACACGCTCTTGTATAGCTTCACATGCCGGATGTCACATATTTGAGACATATATTCCGACAGTCATATTTCGCACAGAAAAATATTTCATCATTCGTGTATACGTTGAATGAGTTCAGAAGATGTCTATAAATGAAGCAAAAAATTATCAATGTATATACTTACAAGGTTTTTAAGCCATTGCACGCAGAAAAATGAAGCACTGAGCGAAATTTCACAAGCGTCATCTTACTTCCGAAGTTTGTTGACAACTGGCGTGCCGCATGGCTCAGCCGTCTCAAACGCATACCAAACGAGAGCAGAACGTGTGCCGATTCCGATACCCCCGGCATACGAAAGTGATCTTGTAGTGAACTGCTTCCACTTCGTAACTTCGTATTTTGTACATAAATTTTTGGCCTTGTATGATTATTCCTTTTTCGGCCATGTACACTTCATCTGTATCAATGCTTGTACAATATAATTTTTGGCGGTCAATACAATTTCGAACTCGGACTCTGACTTCTTCCGTGGTTGTGAAGTCTGTGTGCGCCACTTTGTGCTGGAACTGTGATTAACGGATTCTCCAACATTTTAGCGCTTTCTGCACCTTGGATTCCATTTCCTGGATTTTCCTGTGTGGATTACTTCGCTATCGTTGGACGTTACGGATCTTTATTTGGACATTTGCTCCTTTGGTCTTTTAGTGAGTTCTTTCCATTATTGCCATTTTGTGTGTAGTGCTAGACTTATATTTTTGGTCCACTACAATCTGTCTAATTTAACCTATCATATACCTTTAAATTTTGTGTACCGAATTTGCCCCATTCGTCCGTTAAGGGTTAACACTGAGGGAATTCCCCGCCACCTGGACCGAAATCTTATCAACCAGTGTTGACAGTAATTGTCAAACGAGCCAATCGAGCGTCCAGAATACCTTTCGGTGGAAAGCTGCAGAGAAGCAACCACCACTGCCAAAGCGTTTATTCTTATTGTGATTTGGATACCCTCGACGATCGCGATGCCGTGCAGTATGGATTACACAGGTCGATATTTGACTAGTACCCAGATTCTTTGTAGAATTCGCGTTGGAGCACATGCTTCGCTAAAATTATTCGTATATAGCTCAATCGCGTTTGATTGTGAATTGAATATACACGATAGTCGTTATCTCCAAACGCTACGACGGTTTAGTATTTAGATTGTTCAATTTAAGTTCAAGTTCAAGATGCACAGGACAGAAGGTGGCCAAGAGCTAATCATGCGCACAGATATCCTCCGGCGGCACCTCGATCTTGAGCATAGAGTTCGTACTCTTCATACATTCTTGCTTCCGAAATCTGTAATGTAAGGTAGGGGATCTCTTCACCAACACGGTGAAAGGTCAGCGATTTAGAAAACAATGCATAATATGCGTATACAATACAAATACATATTTTTGTTTTTGCTTTCTTTATTAGACAATGTTTGCAAATAGTGTTGGCCATTTAGCGTCTAATTCCCGCTTGAAGCTTAACATGATAGGTAATTTATTACCCAACTATTAGCTTATTCCATTCGTTGACCTCTGTGTTGCTGGAAAAGTTCTCACGTTCCAGCAGCCTGGGTCTACCACTTGAAGCTTTTTAGGGACAAGCTTCAAGAATAATGTAAAATTATCACCCGTGAGACTCTTTTGAATAGTGTTCAGAACTCAGAACTCAGTAAATTTTATGGTAGAAAAATCAGTAAGCTTAACAATAACCATAGGATGACAAGGTATATGTATATATATACAATATATGTACGCCAGGGCAGTTCACTGTGGAGAACTAACTGTTGCCCACGCAGCAAGTGCTCCCTCTCCACGGCACCACCGGAACCAAAGAAACAGGTAAGCTGATACGTTTGGACAACGATGCCGTCGCAGAAGTTGGCAGGTCGAAGTTATATAAAACTTCGGACTGCCTAACGGGACTCCGAGTACGGATTTTTCCTCGAGGTTTACTCCTGAAGCCTTTTCCATGATTGGATGTAGCCACAAGGCAGTGGAGGTTTGAGATAAGGGTTTTCCTTCCACATATGTATGTATGTATAAATAAAATCGAAATTAATGGGACGATGATAGTTTATTAATAGCTGGGCGCAAAATGTGGATTAGCTCTCATATAATCGTCAAGTGTCGATTTGTATATAGATAAACTGTTTGAGTTTACCGAATCGGCATGTAGGGAATTTCTAACAAAGCACAAACGCACCGAATAAAAATACCTGCTGCAGTTGCGTTTGGAATGTGGCATTTCCAACTAGCAACCATGACCACAGCTGTTGCTGGAAGTTCGAAGGTGGAATGATAAGTCCAGCGGGTGAGAAACAGTAGTAGGTATTTTGTATGCGAGGAGGAGATAACGATGCATTCTCCTTTGTGCAAGTGTCCTCAGCTCCAGTCGTCTGATTCGCCCGGTGAATGGCATATTTTCCAGACCAATGTCAAACTTAGAAGCTCTTTGATATATGCGATCCAGGAGTAAGATGTATTTTCTGAGCCAAGCTATCCAGGCTTGTGCGGTATAGTCTAGACTCGAATTTATATCTGTGTTCATCATGAGAGGATAACACCCCAGGGGAATACGTCTAAATATCCGCGGCAAAATGCCGAGCAGCTGAAACGCACTTCTGTAAGCAGCTTTGCATTGTAGACCATTTTTCAAACTACCGCAAATCCGGACAGCTAGGCAGTTTTCTTCTTCGGTGTACTCCAGGATTTTGTTGTTGAGCATGTATTGATGAGGAAAGCCAATGTCACGAGAGATCTGACAGATCTCCGACTTTAGCATATTCAATGCGTACATCACAACGCACCAATGGAGAGGACACTCCATTTCGCTTCTGCGGATAATAACACGGAAGCAGCAGATACCGGTTAAAAGCTATGGCTCGATTGGCGTAAAGCTCAGCGCCTGAGGCTGCTTTCAACGGTGGAAGAGACTTTCAGGTCTCATTGGACGGCTACCGCTCGCCTCAAGCTGGGCAGCCCTCAGCCAATATGGTGCCGTCTTGCCACGGTCTGCTATCCTCATTGGGTGCATGTGGATTAGGAATGAACCGACAAGCAGACTGTTTTTCCCGCACCAGCGAAACCGAGTACTGAAAAACAAATGTCATTTCTGAAACTGAGAACCTGGAACGTCCGGTCCATGCTTCCTGGATTTCATGACGACGTCTCAAATATCAGAGGCGTAAGAAAATCTGCTGTGATTAACAATGAGTTAAAGAGACTAAACGTCGACGTGGCTGCCCTGCAAGAGACGCGATTAGCAGACACTGGTAGGCTAACCGAAAGTGATTACACATTCTTTTGGAAAGGAAAAGGTTCCGAAGAGCCTCGACTGCATGGAGTTGGGTTTGCCGTTCGAAGCGACCTTCTAAAAGCAACAGAACCGACCAGTAGCGGGAGCGAACGGATTTGGACTGTAAATCTGAGGTGCATTACTGGTACAATTACGTTGGTAAAAATTTATGCGCCGACGCTCTCTGCGACGCCTGCTGAAAAAGACGCTTTTTATCACAACCACGCAACAGTCCTGAAAAACGTGCCACAAAGAAACTGTGCAGTGGTATTGGGTGATTTCAATGCTAGAGTTGGTGCGGATTACGAATCTTAGCAAAACTGTATCGGGATGTTCGGTGTAGGTAAAACCAATGAAAATGGACAACGCCTTTTGGAATTATGCACGCAGCTCAATCTTTGTGTCAGTAACACATTCTTTCAAACAAAACCACAGCATAAGATCTCTTGGAAACATCCTCGCTCTAAGCACTGGTACCAGCTTGATCTTATTCTTGTTAGGCGCTCTAATATAGGAAGCGTACTTCTCACCAGATCATATGAAAGCGCAGACTGTGACACTGATCATTCAATAGTCTGTGCCAAACTGAAGCTTCCTGACACGAGATTTCACCGCACCAAATTGTCTGGTAAGCCTAGGATTGACGTCATCCGCATGTGCGAACCTAATCTAGCTGCGCGATTTGCAAAAGCCTTCGCAGCCGAGTTCAGCAAGACAACCCCACTCGGCTTTAGAAAACTGGGAATCGATAAAAAGTTGCATATGCCGAGTCGCACTTTCCACTTTCGGTCCGGAGAAAGCTCGAACGAGCGACTGGTTCGAAGCATACGCTTCCGAGATGACTGCTGTGCTGGATGGGAAACGATCAGCATTCTTGAGGTTCAAAGTTATGCCAACAGATGAAAACTTACGACTTTTGAGAGCAGCTAGAAATAAGGTCCAACAGACTGCAAGGCGATGTGCTGATGACAACTGGACAGAAATTAGCCTTAATATCCAAAAAGCTGTGGATACTGGAAATTTTCACGGCATGTATGATGGGATCAAGAGAGCAATTGGTCCAAACAAACTTAAAACGGCTCCAATCAAGTCTGCATCTGGGGACCCGATTGTGGACAAAACTCAACAGATGGAAAGATGGGTAGAGCACTTCTCCTCTTTGTACTCTAGGGACAGTACGGTTTTACCGCATGTATTTAAAAATGTCGAGCGGTTGCCGACTATTGAATATCTAGATACTCCCCCTACTCTTGATGAGCTCAATAGAGCAATCGACCGCTTAGCGAATGGGAAGGCCCCTGGTTACGACCCGGATTCCACCTGAGCTCATCAAATGCTGTAGAGCAGCATTATTACAACCGCTTCACCATTTGCTTCTTCAGTGCTGGCAGGAGTAGTGTGTTCCACAAGAGATGCGAGACACAAAGATCATCACGCTGTTTAAGAATAAGGGTGACAGAGGCGACTGCAACAATTACAGAGGAATCTCTCTTCTGAATGTTGTAGACAAATTGTTTGCTAAAGTCTTACAGATCCGGCTGCAAGTTTTAGCTGATAGAATTTACTCCGAATCTCAATGTGGCTTCCGCAAGGGAAGATCAACCGTTGACATGATCTTCTCCCTGCAGACAACTTAAGAAGTGTCGGGATACAAAAGCGTATGCATTATACGCTGTTTTTTATTGATTTTAAAGGAGGCATTCGACTAGTCCGTAGGAAGGGTCTTTCCAAAGCATGATTTCGACTAGGCTGCCCCCAAGCAGACGCTCAAGCTCGTTATTTGTTCCACTCAGGATGAAAGCTAGTCATTTAAAGGTGCAGCTCAGAAGCCTTTGAAATTTGCCGAGGCGTCAAACAAGGGTGTGTTCTTGCTCCCACGCTGTTCGGCATTTTCTTTGCTCTGCTTCTGAAGCACGCTTTCAGGACTAGGACAGAAGTTATTCACTTACGCACGCGGAGTGATGGCAAGCTTTTTAACCTGAACCGGTTGAGAGCAAAAACCAAGGCACGAAATGTGCTAATCCGTGATCTGCTGTTTGCCGATGATGCAGTCTTTATTGCTCACTCCCAAGAGCACCTTCAGTCTCTAATCGACTGTTTTTCGTCGGCATGCGAAGACTTTGGGCTAACAATCAGCATGAGCAAAACCAAAGTCCTTGGTCAAGTGACTGTATCGCCTCCCATCATAACTGTTGGAAACTGTCAGCTTGAATCAGTACATCAGTTCGCATACCTTGGTTCAACCATTGCGGATAACCTCTCGCTAGACACGGAGATCTGTTGATAAGCGTATGGCAGAGGAAGCTGTCAGTTTGTCCCGATTAAACTTCTTGCTTGGGGTAACCGCAAGCTGACTGTGAAGACCAAAGATGATGGTATACAGCGCGTGCGTACTAAATGCTTTACTGTACGACAGCGAAACCTGGACTACCCACGCAAGACACAAACCGAAGCTGAATGCTTCCCATCGACGAAGCATCCGTCGTATCTTGAACATATCGTGGATGGACAGAGTGACTAATGCTGAAGTGCTCTCAAAAGCTGGTCTACAGTGCATGTTCGATCTATTGCGACAGCGCCGCCTGCGCTCGCTTGGTCATGTCTACAGAATGGAAAATGGTCGTATTCCGAAAAATCTACTCTATGGTGAGTTGCACCTAGGGAGTCGACCATTGGGCAGACCGCACTTGCGGTACAAAGACGTTTGCAAAAGAGATATGAAAGCTCTTGGCATTGACCCCGCGAGTTTAGAAGAACTTGCTCTTGACCGCTTACATTGGAGGCACTGTGTGAATCGTCGTCTGCAAGCTGGGGAGGAGCACATACATCTCTTAGCTGCTGAACGCAGATCACGCCGCCGGCGTGCAACTGACGCAATACAACCGAGTTCTGCGATTGTGATGTACATCTATGGTCGGCATCGACCGAAGGAAGCTAACAACAACATCATACAATATATATATATATATAGTGGAACACGGGTACAACTGTATATACAATATCTCAAAAATCAATAGGGACAGTCACATACTGCATGGTTCGTCATAAACTCATCAAGTTTGTAAGCGAAAACCTCAACAGATTCTGAGCGTGTGATTTCCTCAGGCAAATAGTTCCGAGTGAAACAAATTCTTACCGGAAAAATTACGACAAAGAGGTTAGAAGGAATAAATTTCCCAACTTCTAGGGGATTCGAAGAGAGATCAGTTTACTGATTGCATTGAATTATGTGACACGCCGAAATCGTACGTCGCTTGTGAAAACTTGTAGTCACTTAAAATTCGAGTTCTTAGGTAGTTTTTCCGGAAAGAACAACGAAAGGTCAGGGTTCATTGGACAACATTTGCAAAAAAAGTAAAGCACATTTATGAATAGATAATGCAATCATAGTAATTTTCAGAAATCCTAAGCAACCTGACACTAATGCACAGATGACACTAATGCACAGTTGTAAATAAATAATCGTAAACGTAGATTTCTATGATTAGAAATGTTTCGAGATGAATGTGTTTACAATAGTCATTAGAGTAAGAAAACGAGGATAATTAATTCATTCAAGTAAAATAGGGATAATAATTTATCCAATGAGTAATAATAATTATAGGCAAATGTGCTATAAGTCCCAGACTTTAATGAGACATACAAAGACGTCAGGATACGTTATACTGCGTGAACTAAAGAATGGTTGATATCCCGTGAGATGTACGCGAGATTCAAAAATGAAATATCCGAGTCTGTTAAAGTTGCCCGAGGTGTCCCACAAGGATCAGTCCTCGGACCGCTTTTTTCATATTTATAAACGACTTGCCTACTGTAGTGCAGTCGTCGTTGCTTATTTTCGCTAAAGATGCAAAGATTTGGCGCAACATAAAATCAACAGCCGACACGCCGAATATACAACGTGATCTCGATATGATTTACACCTGGTTGCTAGACAACAAAGTGCCACTGAATGCTTCGAAATAGAGCCTATTATCGCTTAACAGCAAGTTGAGCGGAGAATATTATCTAGGTTGTATTGTTATTAAACCTGCCTCCTCCAAAAAAGATTTAGGCGTCATTAACCAATTTGACTTAGGAAACTCAATGCAATGTCGAGTCGCTGCCTGCAAATCTGTAAGCAACTTGGGTCTCCTTTAAAGAATTCTAGGTTCGTTTGACCTCAACATTGTCCGCACATGGTTTTCAACCTACATCCGTCCTCATATCGAATATGCTGTACCTGCATGGGATCCTTGCTCGAAAAAGATACTCAGCAATTGGAAAATCCACAGCACAGAGCGAGCAAACTCGCCCTTGACTTTTTAATTATCCATACAAAATGATACCTAAAATATTGAATTTGCAATACAGAAGGCAACGAGGAGCACTGATCTTTATTTGGACAATGCTAAATCAAACAAATCGTCCTTGCAGTCGTTTGTTTCTTCTTTCCATGACACACATCTGCGTGGTCACCAATCCAAACTTTACCAACAGCATAGCAGGTTGAACTACCGCAAATATGCATTTGCCGTTTGCAATGTGCAATTGTGGAACAGTTTACCTACTCACGTGGTACAATCAGGAACAAATGATGATTTCAGGAATTCACAAGATGTCCACATGGACAAGTATGTTTTTCATGTTTGACAATAATCTCTTATATTTTGAAATTTTTTTACTATCCCACCCAATGTAAATTTTTGTGGGTCTTGTAAAGCATAGCTTTTTAATCGCATATCATCTATGAATAAATCTACGAATAAATGAGCATTTTAGCATATTATTATGGGTCTAACCGCATTATACGTGTGTTTCGACGCGAGATTGAACGGGTTGGTCCTTCCATCCATATACAACAGTGGCATACAAGCGCTTCTTGTTTACCATTCCTTCACTGTTTAAAGCGCATGCGGATCCTGATCTTGCTGTCCTTGTCCAATAAGTGCAAACAGCATGAAACCGGTCGTGAGGTGCGTGTGATTAAAATGCATGCAAATGAGCATTGTGTATAGTGTCGTTTGCGTTTCTCACCGACATTCAAATGAACGAAGAAATAGGGAGCAGAAATTGACGGTAACTGCGGATGGTAAAAAATCATTATAAAATAAGATGTTATAAATGTGTAAATGCAATTATTCTGAATGGTTGGTTTGGATGACAAAAAACGAACATGAAAATTCGGAAAACAATTTACGGGGTTTGAGAGTAATTAAGTGGTAAGTAGTGGTAAGTGTCAGTGGGGTAGGGCCCATTGTATGACCAACCAATCTCTAAGAATTGTGAACAAATGGAACCAAAAGTTGTTAGCTAGCCGGATTTTTGATTCCTGTAAGAGAGTCATTCACAAACTAAAGAAAGCTGAGACGGATTAATTTCGGATTAATATCAGCACTGGCTTAGTAACTGAAGACAATGGAATGCAACGTGAGATATCATTTACACCAGCATGGTGCGAGGTCATTAAAGTAAAATAGTCCATCAGTTGACAAAAATAAAAACGGACAAGAAAAAACTTCATTTCGGCAGTTCTTACGTATTTTTCATTTTTTTTGGCAGGCTTCAATATTTCAGGTTGTGACATTTATGAGATTCATACAACATAGAAAACAGTTATGTACATGATAATGTATAGTACATGTAACTAAATGCACTGTTATGATTAAGTAGTGTAAAATCCTGACCAGGATTTGAAAACCTATAACTATTTAAGACACAGTCAATCAGGCGATATTATCGGAATCCATGACATATTAATATGTGAAAACATGAGGTGGAATCTAAAACATTGGGATACCATGGGAATAGAATTATCTACTGGTATACCCTATTTCCAAATTTTTTCAGTTATAAAAACTGAACTATTAAAATATTTGCATTGTTCACGTATTTTTAGATTGTTTTTTTGAATCAAAGACATCTGGAAGTGCTTTTGAAATATTCCTACTTTAAATACAGATATCCAGAAAGGCACGTGTAAACCAAACGACTCAAAAACCTAATATACTAGTGCCAGGTACTCAACACCATATAGTTAAATGAAATATGTGTGCGTTCGGCTTTTAGACACCTTCAAGCTTGGTTGTATTTCCCACGTTCTTGTTAACAATCAATTTCCAGATTGCTTTTCTCTGATTTTGCTGTAAATTGGTAATCAATTTATTGCCTTATACACATCATAACGCGAAGTCTATTTCGTCTGTGAAATTTATTTGCTGTAATCAATATTCAAATATTTTCTTTATTATGATTGCCAACAAGTGCCTAAAAAAATCTTGCTGCAGAAACGTATTAAATGGCATTGAATGTAATACTTGCAAGAGATGGGCACATCCGAAGTGTTCAGGGATACATCCCGAGCACTATAAGGTGTATGTTACTCACCGTTGGCTCTAATGGATATGTAGTGAATGCCAATGGGCAGCTAAAAAAGCATTTTCCGAAAAGGCTAAAAATGCTCGGTCTCGGCAATACAGCACAGCTTCTAAGGTTAGTGTGGATAGATCTTTTGCTGAAGTTGTACGTCAGAGTATCACTGCTAGCCCAGCGGTACAAACAACGAACTCCAAAGAAATTACGGCGAGTAAAAATCCCAAGCCTACAAAGTCACGCAAAAGGACTAAAAAGGTTAAGGCACCGGATCAAGCGGCCAAGCCAAATGTCACATCACAGACCCCGTCTTCCAAGCCTTCGAAGCCACGTAAAAGTAGGAACAAGGCACAGACAGGTCGTAAAGAGGTAGACACTAGAAAATTTGACTCTCAGTCAAATTTACTTGCTACCGTCGTTTCGAGTCTTGCTAAGTTATCCAAAGATCTGGAGCAGCTTAAATCGGCTCGTCAGGGAATACGAGATAAATCTCGTAACATCCTGGTGCTTAATCAGGATGAACCCTATATACGCGAAGCTAAAACGCGTAAGTCACTCGACCGGAGTTGTATCAGAAATCTGCTCCGTAAGGTTGGTATGCGCCCAGATACGCCACTAAGGCGTGTTCATCGTGTTGGCGTGTGGAAGGGTACCAAAAGTGAGTCTAGCCACTCTCCAAGACCACTTTTAGTTGAATTCTTCTTGCAGTCTGAGCGTGACCAGTTCTTTGCAAGTTACATTGTTTTAAATGAAACTAACAAAGGGAAACATGTTGTCGTGCTCGACGACAAAAAGGAATCCAACAGGTCAAAGAATTCACGTTATGATGTAAATTATAACAGAATGCGCTGTTCTTCAGAAAAGGATGGCTCTTTGTCAAGTATGGAAATCACGGATGGATCTGGGGATGAAAACGATAATCACCGTATTGTCCCTGAAATTCCACAGCTCGTGATTAGTGACCTCCAAGGTACGGCAGAACTTCAGGCCGCGCAAGGCGAATCCACTCTCTTAAGCAGCACACCAAAAAACGTGCTGCTCCTCGGGTATTACGCCCGAGGATCAACCTGGACTAAGTGTGAATATATCGCGAGACACCGTCGCCACAGTGATATACGGAAACTCATGTAGTATCCGAAATAAGTGGTCTGAACTCTCCATCCTAGCGCAAGAGTTACGACCACATGTAATAGCACTGTCCGAAACCTGGCTATCTGAAACTGACCATATTCCTGACTCAATTTGTAGTAGTTATTCTGTGGTCAGATGTGATAGACCAGATGAACTAAACGGGGGTGGAGTTGCTATCTTTCTCAGACTAGGTCTTCGAACTTCAGAATCGAGTGTTAGGCTTAGCACGCACAACGTCCAACTTAGCTCATGTATCGTTCAATCTTACAAGCAATCAATGGTAATAGCATGCGCTTATATGAGCCCGCAAGCAGGACCTCAGGACTTGCAAAATTTGCTTGGCAATCTCAGTTTGCTGCACACGCTTGGGTCCCAGGTTCTTATAGTTGGCGATTTTAACCTACCACATATATCTTGGCTGAACCAGTGCTGTTCATCTGATAAGATGTCTGAGGAATTCATCGAATGGACTCATATGCATGCCATGAGTCAACATGTCAATGAGCCCACAAGATTCCGCCAGGGCTGCTTACCTTCGATCCTGGATCTCGTTATCTCTTCAAGCGAAGAAATGGTTCGCCAGGTAGATTATCTCTCTCCATTAGGAAAAAGTGATCACGTTGTGATCAGATTCCAACTAAGACTCAGGTATGAGAAACCTCCTCCTAAACTGAGGCGCAATTTCAATCGCGTAGACTGGGAAGTCGTCTCAGAGGAAGCTAAAAAGATGTTGTCTCAATATGTAGGTGATGATATAGCAACAAACTGGCAGCTTATACACCACTGCCTGTCTACCCTGCAAGATAGGTTCGCACCGTTGGTGCACGTCAAGCAACGCAACAAGCCACAGTGGTGGACACCTGCGATGCGACGAGTGATTAGAATGAGGGACCGTGCCTGGAAAACTTACAAAGCTTCTCAGACACAACGGTCCTGGACAAAGTATAAAATGGTCAGAAATAAGGCTGTGGGAATGCAACGCAAAGCAAAACGTGACTTTGAATCACGGTTGGCACGCAATATAAAGCAGTGCCCAAAGCGTTACTATAGTTATGCCCAATCCAAAGGCAAAACGCGCGATTATATTGGCAACCTTCAGCAGGAAAACGGAACTCAAATAGTTTCAGATTCACAAAAGGCTTCGGCTTTTCTCCAACATTTCCAGTCTGTTCAGAGGCTTGATCGCCAAATAGATCCGCCTAACATGCCAGTCATCAAAAGGCCTGATATCGTTACTCCACTTGAGGAGTTATTTTTCACTGATGATGAGGTTAAACTTGCTCTTGCAGCAACTAACCCCCATAAATCTGCCGGCCCAGACGACATTTATCCTCAAATTATAAAGAACCTGGCGCCAATATTAGCAGATCCTGTGGGTCGTATGCTTAACGCTTCCTTGCAACATGGATATATTCCGAGTATTTGGAAGTTGGCTAATGTGATCCCGATACATAAAGGTGGCAGTCGATCCTCAGTTTGTAAGTACAGACCTGTAAGTCTTACTAGCATCCTATGTAAAATCCTGGAGAAACTTATTAGGGATAGGATCTGTCGCCATCTAGTTGATTACTCGTTGCTGAACTCTGCTCAGCACGGCTTCCTTAAAGGGAAGTCGTGCCTAACAAACCTCTTATGTTTTCTTAACGAGGTTACCATGAGGCTAGATAAAGGCCAACAAGTTGAAGTTTTTTACTTGGACTTTTGCAAGGCCTTTGATTCAGTAAACCACAGATTGCTTGCAGATAAACTTGGTTATATGGGTATCGATGGTCTTCTGAAGAAATGGATAATAGGATTCTTAAGCAATAGATTCTTTCGTGTCAGGATAGGAAATATGTATTCGTCGAAAGTAAAAGTTGTTAGTGGAGTCCCACAGGGTTCCGTACTCGGACCGCTACTTTTCCTCATTTTCATCGATGACTTGGCAGCGTCGCTCAAGTGTCCCTGCTATATTTTTGCAGATGATGTCAAGATTATCGGATCACTGGATGAACAGGATCTTCTTGAGGATATAGAAAAAGTCATCAAGTGGTCTGCTACATGGGATCTACCAGTTAACTTCACTAAAAGCTATCTTTTGTCTAAAGTCATTAAGAAGCTAGAGGTGGCTGGTCCAGATGGTATACTGGAGATAAATGGGGTGCCGAAAGTTCGTGACTTAGGTATAGAAGTTTCAGGGGACTTTAAATGGGCTGATCAATGCGCAGCCGCTGCACAACGCGCTAGGAGAGAGCTTTTTCGCCTTCGTTCAGTTTTATCCTGCAGGTCCCCAGAGGTTTTCATACCATTATACAAAGCGGTCGTCAGACCACATCTCGAGTATTGCGTTCAAGCATGGTCACCTTATTTGGAAAAGGATATTGCCAAGCTGGAAGGTGTTCAACGTTTAGCTACTCGTATGATTGTTGGGCAATCGGGTAGGTCGTATCAGGAACGATTGCTGAGTCTAGAGCTCTTCTCACTAAAAAGGAGGAGGCTACGTGGGGACCTGATTGAAACCTTCAAAATCATGTCAGGTTTCAGTACTATTCATCCCAGTGAATTGTACGCTCTAGCGCCAAGTGTGGGTACTCGAGGCCACCCATTAAAACTGGCCAAGCGACATGTCAGGTCAAATGTTCGTAAGTTCTTTTTAGTGAGAGGGTAGTAAATTACTGGAATCGACTTCCTAAAGAAGTTGTTTGTTCTACTTCGGTAGGGGGTTTCAAGAATAGACTTGACTCTGTGTGGCCTTCATTATTTCCTGATTTTTATCCGTAAGGAAATAGTTGGTATGATCCTCATGTTGTCTTTGGAACGCACTAATGCTTCTCCTCACCTATTGGTGAGGGTTAGTTTTTCTGTTGCATTCCAGATTACTCTCATACCAGAAGATATTTGTGAAAATATTGTTTGAAGTGGTGGACGCTCTTCTGTGACATACCACCGAAAGAAATCTGGACGCTCGATTGGCTCGTTAGCCACATACAGTCCTGTGCAAAGTGAACTGAACTGAACTGAACCTTCAGGCTGGTGCAAAATGAACTTGAAATAAACTGATATTGTAACCCAAAATTGATGTAATGTCCACAATTGTGGTTGCTGATAATCCGTAACACAGCATATCATATTCTGTCATTGATGATTTCTCTGTACAAGTTTGTTTCTCTCATTCGTTTGAATGATCTATTAAAAAACGTTTCGCATTAATTGTACCGACCAAAAACGCGGCGCGATGTTTGATTGTTTTTCCAAATGCGTCTTCAAAACTGCCATAGAATAATTCATGTAGAAATTCATTATATCAATCAATATAAATAACATTCACAATTTGTTCTCTTTAACTCATTTGATTTGTAATGGATAATAAAATGAAAAAAATGACGATGCGATCTTGCTTAACAAGCTATTAGTATTTCGTATTCCACAGGTATTGGTATCCTGGGTAGCTTTATCCTTGCTTCCAAGAAACCTTCGGGTGAATTTTAGACAGACACTTTCAAAGTTAGTCCTGATCTAGTGTGGATTGCCTCCAGTGTTCGTTCTTTGCCCTCGTCTATTGATGTTTATCAGCGACATTGAAACGTGCGTCGAATCACCATTTCTCCTATTCGCGGATGAATTCAAGATTTCGCGAGTCATCAGCTCGTTCAGTGATACAAGGAAACTTCAATCCGATCTGGATAAATTACACGCATGATATACGATCAACGGGTTACAATTCAACATTGATAAATGCCACCTATTACGTATTCGTCTTCCTCGTGACCCTAGCTATATTATTTGTGGCGTGATGCTCGCTTTCACAAACAAAGTAAAAGTTCTCGGGGTGATTATACAAAATGACTTGCGATGTTCTGCTCAGTGTAATAGAGCTTCAACCGTGGCAAATAGAAACGTTGGGCTTTTAAAGCGTGCATTGAGAACAAAACGATCCACGTCTCTTTCCGTTTCTTCTTCAGGCGTACATCAGGCCACATTTGGAGTATGCTGTTTCCGTCTAGATCCCATGGTTGAAACGTGACCAGCACGTCTTAGAACAGCCACAAAGACGTTCTACAGAGCTTGTCAATGGGCCTAGCTTCGTCAGCTACGAGGAACGTCTTACAATTCTACAAATATTCTCTACAAACTATCGTCGTATCCGAGGCGATATGATCCTTGCGTATCGGATATTGACGGAAAAAACTCACTCATCTAGGGGTATGCTGAAAATGGCCCAATACTCAGGAAATCTTGGTCATCACCTGAAGTTGGCATACCAACACAGTAGATGGACTGCCATCCAGATTCCTCGCGCTTGAAACGCACTACCTCTTCTGGTTATTTCTGTCCGATCACTAAATATTTTTGAAGAACACATTGACCTCCATTTTTATCACACGATACGCAATTCTTTATTATGCTTTTATCACGATTATAATCTTTGTGATACTGCACCATAGCTTTCCCTCTTTCCACAGCATTTTCCGTCCCAGCCAATATGGGACACGTTTCTCTTTGACCACTTTGCTGAACTGCTGAAATTTATTCAGACCCAATGTGCTAACTATCCTATGGTTATTCCATTAAGCTTGTAGCTATTTTCACACAATACATTATTGACTGTAGACAAAATATGAAACTCCAATTTATCTTCAATATCAGGCGACTATGTCGGTGATAATCACCGGGTTCATTAGCAAGAAGCCACCTAGATCACATTGTTCCAATAATCAGTTGGGCTATCATTCTTTCCTTTTTATCGTTATTATTTATTTTTTATGGCTCGTGTTCTGTTTTGGGACAAGTATATCGTGTGTGATTGTTTTGGATATGTATGCCGTGTTACGTTGAGAAGTGGGTTTCGGTTTATTGGGTACAATAATGAGAAGGCTTACGCTGTTAGTGGTGAATTCTTCGCTGGAACAACCGCTACAAACGTTTTACTCATTTACTCACAATTTTTGAGGCATTCCAGCTACCACATTTCATTTTTATCGAAATCTTCTGAATATTCAATATGCCAAGTATATTCTGATGAAGTATCATATTCTGAAATTTCTTTGTTAGTCTAACAATCAAAAAACCAATATAAAATAAGCTGTAGTGCGTAAAAAGCGTACTCTAGATTTCTTGTAGTAACAAGATATAACAATTATTTATTCGCTGAATTCTGGATACGTGTTGACTTAACATGTGTATTAAAAATGTTGAATGTCAGTCTTACTGAGAAGTGAAGTTTTGGCCTCCTTGCGAAGTGAATAACGCACGGAAAAGAATCAATGGTCGCGTAGGGAACTGTATATCTTAAATTAACCCCCTACAGTAAGCTAATATCACATTTATAAATATGAAGGTGCCGGGATATTGATCACTAAACTAAGTTTTTACAGGGCATAATTCAATATTCATATTGTTCCAATAGAATTCAATATTTGTATTGTCCATCTTTTAATTGTTTACTTTCTACGATTTTAATTTTTAAATAAATTATTTTGAAAGAAAAAAACAATCGTGAAACAAAAATGAAAAATTACGAAAAAGTTGAAAAATTAGTCTATTTACTTATTCATGCATGTATTTCTCAACCGAAATTGGCGAATAACTCTAAATTCGTTTTTGATCGTTGTTTTATTTTTCGATTCTGTACTCAGCACCGCGTGATTCTTCATGTAGGTTTATTAGGCGATTATTGCTGCAATTTAATGTATGATTGGAAAGCTCAATGGATTGTTAAAGCTGCAGAATCTGAGGTTTCTAAGGCCTTAAATATATTTTAAAGCAATTTTAACTCCTCATATATAGGGATAGCGGCGTTTAAGCTGAAAACTGCCACGTATTACTACAATTAATCTCTTTGTCAATCACAGGAAGCATTCCAGCTATTCAAAAGGTTTTATTGCTGATGGATGTGAGATAAAGTCATGTCAACAATCACTAACACCGGGCTGAATTCTTCTAGACTTTAGTTGCTCTTTAACGAATGATTTAAGCTTCAGCTTGTTGAGGAGATTTTCTTTCTTTCTTTTGTTTTGTGCGACTATCTCCTGGAGGATGAGTCGGCTTCACTAAAGAGTCTTGAGAATTTTGGTACAAAGTGGTGTCCCTAGCACCACTCGATTATGGCTTCATGGGAGCGAAGTGTTCGCTCAGTATAGGATTTGGACTACTTTGTATGCCTGAGATTGACCAGTTTTGGTAGTAACATCATTTCGGATCCAATCTAAGACACCGCGTCGTTTGTAGTACTGGTACAAGTCTTCTTTAACATAAAATATGATCCACATTTTTATAGAATAATTAAAACCTTACTTATTTTAAACGAGAATACATAGGCCAAAAGATAAATATAAAAAGTTTAGTAGGTATATATAAAAAGAGTACAACACAATCGAGCAATAACCATTACATTCATCCCGGCTCTGTTTTAAAATAATTTGCTTGATTAATCATAAGATTAGATCGGGGGATTTTAGATTTCCAAGTTCATCAAGCTGCATGTATGTATATATGTATGTATGCATGTATGTATATATGTCATCAGCATTACACAGGTAACAAGTTTCAATTGCTTAACTGCCATACAACCACGACGTAGTAAAAAATTCTAAAAGATATGGGGAAGGCTGAGATCTAAAACGCTACTGAACCTATAAAAGATTGGATAGACACACTGGGATGAGGTGCATGCACCTCGAATGAAACATGCATGGAATCAAGTGCTATAAACGAGTAGAGTGACAACAGCATGACCGCTTTCTTGCGGCTTTCACTGAGACGCATCATAACAAGCTTTCCTCGCAACTTCACTTGACAACAGACAATATTAAACAAACACTCTAATAAGATGTCTACAACAAGACCGCCACTGAACACTATTTTGGGCCCTATCACTAAGGGTAAGAAGCCACCGTGAATTCTCATCTTTTGGACCCCATCATGGAAGACGGATCGCACCAAACGCAGCTATTGTAGCAGTCAAAGCCTTCATCTGCTTGAGCCAAGTCAGAGTCTGGCCACCCTTACAACTTCGCCATTCCGAGTTAGCAGTATGTATGTATGTATGTATGTATGTATGTACGTATGTATGTATGTATGTATGTATGTATGTATGTACGTATGTATGTATGTATGTATGTATGTATGTATGTATGTATGTATGTATGTATGTATGTATGTATGTATGTATGTATGTATGAAAGCACAAGCCTGATCCAAGCAAAGTGCCGCAAGTCAGAGGCTGCACGTGGGCTAAGATACTGTATGGTAGCCCAGGCCCAGACAGATATAAAAAAGAAAATCGAAATAAAAAAGCCGTAAGGGCGAACATATTACTTTTTCTAACAGTCCAGGTTAATTAAGAGTAATGCTTCGTCCGATGACGTCAACAGCTCAATCAATAGTGCAGCATCGTTTTGAGCTTTATGTGTTTCACCCCATGTCTGCTGTTTGATCTTCGTACCACAGTCAGAATAAACAACAAGGTCTGTCGTCGTCTCTGCACTGTTGTGTATAAACAGTGGGTGTAGTGTGGGTTACAGTTGAAATGTTTCACTTTTTCCACCAACGATTGATACTTTGACAACCGATCCCATCGTTGGAAAAGGATCAAATCTGGTCTATTTAGCCAGAAATAAAGAAAAACCATAGAATTAAAACGTCGAGCATATTGAAACATACTTTCGAGGGGTGTATGATTTGTAACTGTGAACAATAATGACCGGCGGCTGTGTAAAGCATCAGGTAAAAATGAAATCTGACAGGTTGTTTGCGAATTGCGGGTTTCGGTGCAAGGCTTATTGTTTTCCAAAATTTGCCATCTTGCCTGTTGCTTTGTGTGTCATAGGCTGCTCTATGGTTCATAGAGATTCCTTTTTCAAAAGGTTTTGTTGTTTAGAGGACAAGAAGGATGAAATTCTGTCACAGTTAATATCATCAGAATTCGTCAATCGGCGCTTGCAAGTAGTGGTTACGAGTACTTGAAGTAATGGAATGTGAGTGTAATGAATCATATGAATCAAACAGTTGCGTTGCCTTGACAAATTACAAACTCACGAGTACAAGAAGAGAGAAGGACCATCACCTTAGAAAACAGCGATTGCTTGTGAGCTAATTCAAGAGATCTTGCAAGTCGGTGTGCCTTGTCTAGACCGAGTTCCGACCGTGCCGATAGTTTTTCGCGGATAGAAAAGTACTGAATTTCGTTTATTACAGTATCTAAAATACCCCCGCTCAAATATTCTATTGTCAGCGACAGCTTTGAATTTAAAACTTTTGGCCAAATAATTCAGTTTTTGCGCAAAGTAGTCAAGTTTTAATCAGTTTCTTGCTTACACGTTTGCGGTAGAACGATTTCCGTATTTGCATGCATTTTCCTCACACACACATACGGCGAAGGGACAGTACGATCAGCATCCGCATGCCTTGAAACAGCGGAGAAATGGTAAAAAAATTGTGCTTGTAATGTCCCTATGGGGTAATGTTTGGACGACCAACCTGTTCAAGCACATGCGACCAAACACGTAGAAGGGGTCAAACCCATGAGCGTGAACAATGATCCGTATTTGCGGTTATGTATCTGTTGGAAAATCATGCAAATACAGATTTTTCGTAATGGTCATGAGTGCTTGGGCACATGTGACTGAACAGGTTAGTCGTATCAACATTATCCAACAGTGGCTTACAAGCACAACTAGTTTGTATTAGCGATTCCATTTTTAGTAATTGATCGAGAAATTCGTTGCACCTTGTGGCACCAGTAAAAAACTGAGGTTTTTAAAGACAAATGCATTTAGTTGTCTTTACAGTATTCTAAATAACAAACCTTGTTTCAAACCATATACCATATTCATAAAACTGATATTTTTTCTAGAATTAGAGAACTAAAATACATTTTTATTCTGCGGTTTTTTATTTTTGTGATCTAACCTTGAATACTTTAGATAATATCGCTTCAATACGCTGGCTATCATTTGGAAAGGAAGTTAGTTTTCGATCCGATGACTATCCTCTACTCACTTGGCTAGTGGTTTACCGCTGCCATTTTACGTAACTTTGTTTTCACTCAGCTACTTTCGTGCTGGTGATTAATCGCAGTAATCTCTGATAGAAGCAAGAGTGAATATTATTCAAATTTTCCATTTTCTTGATTGATACGTTTTCAACGACCTGATTTCTTGTCTGTATATTTTGTAGAACAGTCCACTATACTTATTTGTTATCATCCATAGAATAAACAATGACGAAACCACTTGATCTATGCGATTTATTGGCACATTACCTACAAACCATGCATCTCCGCACCCGGTATCTAGACAGCGTGTATAACAACAACCGAAGCGTATCTCCCACGCGGTATGTTGCTTAGCGATATTCTATGATCCTTCAGTGCTAATGATTGTATTTGTTTGGAAAATTACAAAAAGGAACTTGAATCGTACGCCAAATTGGTTGAACAGGAAGAATCGAAAATAATCGAAGAAATCGAGGTTGCGCTCCGAAATGCTGCTCTTATCCGTTCCGAATGCGACTCTCTCACCGGGAGACCCAAGAAATTGCCGAAAGTCAACGAAACACCGCATGTTTCTGTTGATAAAATCACCACAACATTACCCGAGGACACATCAAAAGCATCGAGGAACACTTCGAATCGTCCGATACCAGGTGCACGGAAATCTACCAAAGTGTTAAAGCCAGTCTACCAAAACGCTCCATATAAAACCGAGATTGTAAAACCTAAGCGCGGTCGTTCAAAGTTGTAAGTGTTGCGTGCGTAAGAGTTTAATCAGTTTGATAGCAACGCATCTGGGAATGTCCGCACTGAAAAGTTAATGAATACAAATGCTACGTCCAATTTACCCCTAGATCAACGCTTCACGGCAAATCAGCAACCAGTTACTGAGAACTCAAAAGTAGTTGCGAAAACAAATTTGACTTCACCACCAAGTGCGACATCATACGCTTCATCTGATCAAAACATGTATACCATATTTTCTTATCCTTTACAATTTCCAGAAGTTATCCTGAATTCAAGTGCACATGTGTCCAAGGCCAGCTAAAAGAGAACTTGAAATATCTCGAGTCAGTTGAAAAGCGGCTTCTGTTTGCTGTGAAAAACATTGATTTTTGTTCAATGAATAAGGCCGCTGAGCAATTTATACCGCTGTTGCACACCAAGGTTGGAGTGTTTTTCATTGGCTCAGCATCGCACAATACGACATCCGGTTTTTGTATTATCTTTTTATCACCTTTATTGCTTCTTGACAGAACCTGGAGCATCGAAATTGGACGAACTTACACAGATCTGTTACTGACTATTATGCTCGATTTGATGAAATGCTGGACCGTTTCATAGAGGTTCTCACAGTTCTCGGTCAGTTTGATGCAAACCTCCACTTATTCTTTAATTCACAATTGAATGTCAATCTATTGCTTTATACTATACTGTCAAAGTTCGGCTTCAGCATTGCAGTGACATTTCGTAAAAAGCTGTTTGGCTAACATTGTTCTCCTCATTCTCAAAAGCTGATTGAATGTGTTTCACGCGATAGACAGGAACATTTCTTTAATGAACTTGCGCTGACTTCTCCAAATCAGGTTTCCTTACTTCATTCATTCATACACGATTGTGTTACCGTCTTATAACGCCGGAGCCTGTGAGATATTTCGTGTGTGAAACAATCTCGAACTAACAGGAGTCAACCTCGAGGAAAAATCCGGAGCCGGAGTCTCGTTAGGCAGTCCGAAGTTTTATTCAACTTCGCCCTGCCAACTCCTGCGACGGCATCGTTGTCCGAACGTATCAGCCTAGCTGTTCCTTTGGTTCCGGTAGTGCCATGGAGAGGGAGCACTTGCTGCGTGGGCAACAGCTAGTTTTCCACTTTGAACTGCCCTCGCGTACATTCTTGATTCAAGTTAACACGTGCCATCGATGGATTTTACGCATTCGTTCCATAGGAATGAGTAAACACCAACACCAGAACTTGCCAACGCGTTAACGCTTACCTTCGGTGTTCATGAAAAGACTCAATGTAACCAATCGTTACCTCTGTTAAACGAGGTTGTCATTGGATATTGGATAGATTCATCAAGTCTTCGCAATTTATTGTTGATTGAGTAGATGGATTTTATGGGGTTCTGGGTTCTCTTGCAAATCACAGCTGTTTCCAACGTCCTTCATAAATGCTGTGTAATCATACCACAATTCGTTCGATCATTGCAATCAGTACGAATGACAAGCGCAATCGTTTTGACATATATTTTCTGCTTTATCCTACCTTTACCCAGATCTCAGCGATTCCTCTCAAAATGGCTGGCTGATCTCGATGTTTCATCGATTTATAAAAATCCGTCGTTTATTGGAGATGCTTCACTTGCACATCGATCAGGTTTCCCCAGGAAATGAACAAGATCACTCCAGCACACCTCCGGTTGATGATGATCCTTTGGGAGCTTGGCTAAGTCGTTCCAATGATAGCACACAATTCAACACAACACACACACAACCCACCAATCCTCTTCAATATGCGTATCTTTCTGCTGGTAAGATTTCATTATTAATCATTATGCTTTTTTGCATTCAAGAGGCAATCTCTGGCACAGGCCTAGGATTAGTGCTCAAATTTAAAGAAGCGTGTACCGAAAAACGAACTGCCATATATCACTTCATGGATATAATACATGGCCCTGAGGTGTGTGATCATCAGGTGTGTTCAACCATTGATATCTGAGCGTAATCTTTGGTGTCTGATATAATGACCGAGTATCTCGCGCTGCAGTCCGGCGGCGTACAGTTTGGAGTTTTTGAGGGTGAAAACATAACTGAATAACTATCCTGCCTCCGATCGACGCACGCAGTCTGGCATGCTTCGAGAGATAGACGAAGCCATCTAATCGACTCGGGGGACTAGCAACACAAATGCGAAAGCTCATTAGCAAAGGAATGCACGTGTTTCATTGTAGTTTCGTATGCGTGATATTCACTAAATTAGCACGAACAACAAAAATGCAAAACCGCATAGTATGAAATGAAAACACAATCAATAATTCCACTTTTCTACTCTATTTGCAGTGTCTCTCATCCCGGTTCTAAACTTGAGCTTAGAAGGCCCTAGGAATATGTTGTTTGTCATCACACCGTTTGTTTTCGATTAACAACGAACGAAATTTTCGAAACGTTCGCACATACTTGCCACGTCGACGGAAGTTGTTCTCACTCGACAAAATCGAAACAGTTCATCAATCAGTTTCCATTGAGTTGGTTGTGCTTTTTTACACAATACGGACAGCCCAGAGTCACAAAACTTAATCGACATGATTATATTATTCTGTAGACCTAGCTGGTCACAGGCTATACACGTTGATTGACCCTGACTGAAAGAGAAATAAAAAAGAATGGCAATGAGACTTCAGCGTGTTTCCACATGCCGATGGCAAATCAATTTAGCACGGTGTTAGCTCTGCAGCAGAGAAGTTCTGCATGATTGCACATCCGTGATTTAGTGTGCTGAATACTTATATCTCACCTACCCTATTGCGCTATGCTCGAAAATGTCATTTCAAGGTATATTAGATAGTGATGATGGAGTCTTTGAGAGTTTCGCCACTGTGAACTCGCTGGACCAACATGTAGTCATTCACGTCACGCAGTACGTTGCCTGGCTCAAAAGTTTTGATATCATGGCTGGAGTGCGACTTTTCGTTTAATACTTCATGGTTTCCAAACCCTAAGCAGGAAACTGAAACAGCGTTAAAGATTGACGGAGCATGTATCCGTTAGATAAGAGAAGTCCGTGAAGCGTAGCAATCTAAAGTTAGATTGGATTACATGAATGAATCTATTATAAACGCATAGCAAACTATATGCCTATGAGAATAACGAATGACGCAAACACCACTAGTATGATCAACGCATACGATCACTTTACAAGACGTCATGCTGACGATGCCATCTAGTTTGGTGACGAAGTTGCAAGTATTTTTTTCAACATCTAACTTATTGACGAATTTCTGCAAGCCGCAACTAAAACTGGGTTGAAAAAATCGATACCTTTTATTCTCAAAGTATCGTTCGAACGAAAATATTTCAATCCAATCCATTTTTACACCGATTAAATTTTGCCATCGTGGATGTAAATCTCTGTTTGATTACATTGTTACTTCAATGTTATTTAGCCGTAATCCGTACGAGTCACTGGGTAATTGTAAACCAAACCACCTTCACTTGTTAGGCCCCAGCCTTGAAGGAATGCCATCTCGCTTGTTCAGCCTGACATCCACCCCGCGCTTGATCACACTCGAAGGCACACCGCACCAGCTTGAGCAATACTTGGATTTGTGGGACGAATTGGAAAACGAACATTTCAAGACCCAGCTGCTTACAAGCATTGACAACGGATTGCTGAATGCGCTAAATCAATCAGGCGCACCCCCTAGGCAAGTGACTAAGTTGCAGGTTGATTGACATTGTTTTTTAATTTGCTGTGAATCGTGTGCATATTTCAGTATGTGATTCTGGTATCCCGAGTGCTAGTGCTCCGAAGTTGATTATCTGTAAGGATTGGTTGGCTGTTGGCCTCCATCGGTGGATATCGACCATGGATTTACCTCTCAAGCGCATGATGGTTTTATGCTCCGCAGCTTTTAGAAGGACTAAATAGTGACAAACTCTACATCAGTGTTCACATACTGGGTCTATCGGCGTCATTTGCACGCCGGCGGCCTGATATGCGTTCAGGAGCCAAGAGCTGTATCTGCTGTTCCGCATCTTGGACATGGCACCTTACACAGTGACTCCGAGGTGAGCGGTCAAGACCAAATTCTTCCAAACTCGTAAGGTCGATGCCGAGATATTTCATTTATCTTTTGCAAACATTTTTGTACCGCATTTGTGGTTTGCCAAAAGTTAGACTTTCCGATTTCAACCCACCAGAGTGGATCTTTCGGAATACGACCATTTTCCATTTTGTACAGATGACCCAGACAGCGTAGGCGGCGCTGTCGTAGTATGGTGAACATACTCTGTAGACCAGCTTTAGAAAGCACTTCAGTATTAGTTACTTCGTTCATCCACGATACGGTGGATGTTTCGTAAATGGACTACGTTGGCATAATAATCGAATCTAAAGGCATATCAATTCCCAAAATAACCAGAAATCTAAATGGATTTGGCTAGTGCGCTTCGTAGAATGGGCAACATTTCCCTAGCTCGGTGTATAACAATAAACGTACAGCGCATACTTACGGGAAACAAATGCCAGAATTGGATTGAATATGTTTGGGAACGATTGTGTAGTCATAATGGAAATTGCTAAGACAGGCGCTCAGTACTAATACAAACGTAAGTAGCTAATATTCATCTAATATTTAATTGTTTAACGTTAACCTCATTCTTTATGCAGTTTTACACATGTGAGCCACAGTGCTAGCCGACCTTGACCGTGTTCACTTGTATCAGATTAATGAGAATACACAACGTATTCGACAAATCGAACACTGATCCTGGCCATGCCCACGTGACTTGAATCCATCGTAGGTTTACTGTAGACTGTTTAGCGTTAAGGTGAAAGCAGAGGTGATGTGTGGAATGCTACTTAGTCATGTTCCCTGGCCTCACAATTTGGTCTGACGAGGCTTCGGCGACAGAAGCGAAAAAAACGGCACTAACCGAAAGATGTGATATCAGTTGAAATACGAGTCCTTTCAATTGAAGTCAACGCGAGGTTAATTTAGCAATCGATGCACTCCAAGGGGATAACATCAAATGTGGTCTTTTGTCAGGGAGAAGAGATAATGGCAACTTAGGCATTCTTGCAACAAACATTTCATTTGTTATAAGAATCGATCGAATTGATTATTGAGCGTTTGTTCGGTCCTCTGTGTCTTACGTATTTCGACTATTTATGCTTTCACGATATAATGAGAACAGCTTCGATTAAGCTGCACAGCTAACCACCTATTAATTTTCCACAGCGTCTCGGAATTTCGTGAACTTTATGGTTTAGCCTGCTCCTCCTACCCCGTGGCATTGAAGGAAAGCTTCGTCCCTTGATTGATTGTTTTTTAACTTGTACATTTGATGCATTTGTGTAAAATAAAATTGTGTGCTCTCAACATACCGTTGTTTAAGGCAACCGGTTATGGATTTGCAGTCGTAATAAAGGCAATGATGATGTTCAAGGATGCATTCCCCGGGTACAATTAGCATGTGATCCCGATTGAATTGTTATCTCCATGCTCGGCATGAATTAACATGAACACAAACCGGAATATCACCCCACCAATCATCTTACTGGAGTCTGTTTTTCTTTGTGATATTGATCCATGTGATGCGATTAGTTTAGCTTTAGAACGTCAGATCACGCCATCCAAGGGTGTTAAATGCGCAGATAGCATCGTGCTAAATCGATTTGCTGCCGTTAGTGAGCGGCATGAGGACGCATTGGAGTGTGACTGCTATTTGTATCTTCATTCGCACATCGGTCAAGACCCAGGAAACCTGACGGTATCATAGCCCGCGTGCAGTCGTTAGTAATTCTGTAAACTTTCCGAGACTTGCGATACAAAAATGCGACTGGTTCAGATTGGAAGCGCACAAGGACATTAATATTTTCAAGGACGACCAGAATCATCTTCGAGTCTAAAAGTGGTTGTCGAATGTATCCCGAATTATTTTTTTAAAACCACAGAGCCGACGCTTTGCACACGACGTAGATATCATTGACACAGATTTTGCTTACACACTTCTATTGTTATATGCTCAGGAAATGAGTATAGGTTTACGTACAGGACCAAATTTGACGAGGAACGTAATTATACTCTGCGAAAATGTGGGCGGTAGAAGTCACAAACAATCGACTATATGGACGGCACGGGACGTATTAGATTTGAAAAGAACCCATTGTGCAGTTACAACGAATCTTTTAAGAGACCCCCAAAAACCAAGATATATTGTCTTGGCGTTCTATTTTTAAACCAAAGGAAATTCAACCTTAATTTGTTATACTTGTATGCCACTGATTTATAGGGTTCTTACAAAGTACCACGATTTTCAAACACAGAATCACAAAGTGATTACTGGTCAAGCGCTCAAAAAAGAGATTGTGTTTGAACATCGTGGTTCTTTGTAAGAACCCTATAAAACAGTGGCATACAAGTATAACTTTGCTTACCACTGTTTCAAGGCTCACTGA
>JACCGJ010011428.1:0-36131 GCA_013407085.1 Atriophallophorus winterbourni | reverse complement strand
AAACCAACGCGACAACAGAGCAACACAACCTTCATCCCGATAGAGTTACCTACCTGCTCCCATGTGTTGGTCAAGGTAGACTCAGTACGTAAACCACTAGAACCTCCATACGACGGTCCTTTCGAAGTCCTCAAACGTCACCCAAAGCATTTTGTCGTCGACATCAAGGGTTGAAATAAAACTATATCCATTGATAGAATTAAAATCTGCTTTTCTCGGAAAGAGACCTGGATGGAGATGGGTTTAGCAATACACCAGAAGTTAAACAAGCCTTGACAAAAATAAACTGAAGGTGAACGTTATAACTAAATCCGGGTGTCGACACGTTCATTTCCCGGATAGACTGAAAACGTACTACATCAAAAGAACCTACACTGCACTCCACTTCTTTTTCCCTTTAGAGTATTGAGAGGGACAAACTTCTCCGTGGTGGAATGAAAAAAGACCGATTCTCCCAGTAAGAATGCCCTCGAGAATACCATCGAAAGTGACAGGCAGCCTTGGCCCATTTCTAATCCCCCCCGCTCCTAAACTTTGGAGTAGCGAAAATTGCCGCCGATCGTGCTTTTTAGAACGGGTGCTTTCTATTGGTTGGGTCCGTATCAGAATTTTTTCAATTCGGGAGATTGGCACCTAGGTTCTCAACACTGGAAGGGAGCTGTGTAGCAGACAGTTGTCTCTACACATTCAGAATTGTGCACTTCCACCTATTCAACCTTTGGCTAACACACAATTCAAAGGTCAACCAACATCACGTGTACAATTATCGATTGTCGCGCTCGGTCAGCCATATGGACCACATTTGAAACACATTCAAATGGTGCGAAGCAACGGGCAATCAGATCAGATATAATAACACGGACAGGCAGCGAACGAAGATACTGCCTCTGTACTCCGATCCGTTCTTTTTGTTTTCGTTTCAACCAATGTACAGAACAACACCACCGTTCTGAAAAGATAAGATTCGGTATATCAGTGTTGTTCTTCGAGTTAGCACGTGGGGTTCGGAAGCGAAGCCAACGCCAGGAGCCGTTATCAGCAAGCACCACTAGGGCCGTAACCAAACATTATCTATCGCAAAATATTTTAAAAGATTACAGTTATTTGTTGTGTTCAATTAACTAATCGGATTCTTAATACAATCACAACGCGAAGCATTGCGCTTTGTTATGTTGCAAACTCACTCAGTGTATTTTAGTCTCGAATTCTCTGCATCAAATAATCTGAAAAGAAACGAGCGGTTTACAATTGCACCACGTCAAAAATGGTTGATTGTCTACATGCTTTATACAACAACTCACATTCGCACGGTATTGGTATGATTTGCCATGCCACCACCGTAGTATTCATTGTTCTCTCATACATCATTTTTCGGAAGCGTACCTGATTTTCGAACGAGCCGTAAAATCCTGGAGGTAAATGATTCGACTGGAATTGGAGCTCAAGGAATACAGGACCTTCAGTAGATGGTGGTGTGATTCCTGTATCAATCTCCCTGCAGAAAGCCTGTATCGGTTGGAGCTGTAACTTCACCTGAAACAATGGAAATAATGGTTAGAGAACAGTGAAATGTTGGACGGTAAGATTCATCACACACTTTACCAGATTTAGAACTATATTGACTCACGTAACCACAAGCTGTCTGTGCGAAAGCTATCTGAGCATGATCCACATTCAGTTGCATGTGATATACTGCGAATTTAAACAGTTAACATGAAATATCAACGAGAAGTTATTGTCTTCTGAGCAGAGCAACATTTTGTTAAACAAACTGCCGAAGAATGATTTTAACAGCACTGATAATATGTAATTCTAATTTTGTTAAGTGAAATTAATATGGTTCACGCGCTTAATAATGTCGCTTGATTTTAATAGTAGCAATATGGAAGAACAAAATAAACATAATTGAGAAAATTTGCCATTAGTAACAATTTTTACTTTCAGCTTCACATTGATGCTTGATTACTAGAAATTATATGGATCAATATGCAAAAGCGGTCGTCATATATTTTGTTGTTTATTAGCAACGAGCGCAAATTACGTTATAGACGCCCAGATGATTCGGCGTATTCCTGCGTTTTGTGATTCAATGATCAAAGGTTACCTCGCAAATAAATAGGAATTCACAGGAAAAGTGGTTATGAGTATGTAAATGAGTAATGCGTCTAACGATTTTTTAATTGTATTTGAAACCACCGTGAACAACAAACCGTATGATATTACAGTATTTGCGATCTCACCACTATTTACTCAACTTAATTATTATGATTCCCTGCGAGTTATCATTGACACGAATAAAGCTGGAGAACTAACTGCTCTTTGAATCGTTATAACACTAATAATTGTCTAAGGAATTAAGCAAAATACTGAACAAATAACGGAGGAAGTAATCATATTTTGAAGTGTTTTAGCACCTTCGGTGCTCTCCCTGAGTCGATCAACCCGTTTATTAGGCTATGCATGCACTCCGGTGTTGTCCATATGCGATGCAGATCATTCCATCGAATCATCATTCCAAAACGTACTGGGTCAATACAATAACATACATTCGACGTTTATTCCCATAGTAATGTGAGAAAAATCTGCAGATTTGATATTACATTGTTAAACTTGGCTCAACCCAATAATTGAGTAAATAGGTATACCATAAATTTATCTTCGCAAAAATTGAAACTCATGGAAATGGGTTTTAGAAATAAACACTCACCAATTAAGTTACGTTCCGCTAAGGGATTTAATTTAGAAAATACGAAGGTATGCATTATTACGAAATAATATTAATTATTATTATTGTAAATTTCACCAGTTTCCAAAAAGTTTAGCCTCATCAACTGTTTAGTCAATTCATGTAAGTTCATATCTTGAATGCAAATGCTGTTGCGCAAGTAAAATTTCCCTGCTACAATAAATTGTATGAACAATATTTTTCATATTTTAAAACAGTTCATCACCATTTTGTCAAGCTAGTTTTTGGAAGGTGCAGTATTGGTTGTGTTTTCTTCAGTAGAACGTCATTTTAATGGAAATGAATAAAACATATAATCATACACCTTGATGGTTCTAGTTCTTCTCAATAAACATATCTTTTTTTGCAATTTCTCACATTGTTCACTATAATATTTGCCTGTGACATTGCTGGTCCATGTTCAATTGTGATCAAATCACAAGAATCTGGCTATTCGATCTGAATAAGTTGCGGTAATATTCAATTATCCTCTTCGATTTTAGCAACACATGAACACGAATGAAACTCACCGCTGACTTCTAAATGTTCAAATTCGAAGTTTCGTTTGCATTCGCCAACAGGCATACCCACATTATCGCTGAACATTTTGGAATACACAACCCAAGGTTCAGCTAACCACACACCATGGAGATTCTTTGGTTCCTTCGGATTTAGTAAATCGACTTTCATTATGTAGACGTAATTTCCATCTAACTGTTTTCCGATCTGCTTCATCATGATTTCCCCATCATTGAACTTGTTGAGGAGCGGTTTAATCTGCAAAAGTTGACGAAGGCATCGCTGTGATGTTGGAAAATGGCATATCCCATTATGATCAAACATGGTGACTGACTATTCGTGGAACCCCGTTGGTAATTTCTGCAATTCATGTTGATGCACGTGGAAATGGTAATCACATACAGCAAATTATTTTATGTAAAGTGAAAACATCTATTGTGAATTAACGCTATCTTAGACTCATTGAAAGACTGTTTATATTCACAACATTGTATGATTAACTGCTACAGCCTTTCGCATAAATCAATTATGATTTTCCACTTATTCGCGTTCGCCGTATATTGTTGCGCTCACTATATTCATATTCCTACTGTCGGGAGGACCACTGCTATTGCACACAAATGCACACACTTGTGTATCACTGAACAATGCTGCTCACTACACTCACATGATGAACCGGAAAAAAACATGCATCGTGCTGCACGTGTACGTACTGACAGCCGGTGGTTTCTTCTATTGCAATGTCTTTCACGTTTTACGCTTGTTTGAAAAACGTCTTTGCAAAATGCGAAAAATCGGTGACCTGGGATTTCGTAAAAGTTAATAAATAAGTTATTTGTCCCGTTGTTTGTTGCAAACCATGCTAAACCAGACCGACAGTGGCATACTCTGAAGCAATCACTGTTGACAATTGGATAGAAACGCGTTCAAAATGAGTAATATAGTGAAAACGTCAACAGACTGAACCTACGTGAAATAAAATCAATGAGCATTTAATAACAGACTACCAAATAGCCCCTAATCCATTCCTCACGCTCTCACAAGTTAACCTTTTGCCCGAAAGTGACGGAAACTGGTACAATTTGAAAGGGCGCACTGAATCTGAACTTTATGCAAAGAAGAGTTTCTGAGCTGAACCGTCCCAAAACATGAGAATACATCATCCTATAAAGCATGGGAATAATGCAAGTGTTATTTCACCAATGTTTCCGAGTTAAATATATCGCATTTACAAGCAAGATAAAAACATTTTCTCAAAAATTGGTTCGTTATTTGCAATCGAATTATATTACAATTATCGTCGGTAAATGTTCTTTCTCGCCACCCAAATTCCTTGAAACAAGACAACTGACTCGTAATTGGGATCAAATTGGCCAGAGTAAATGATATGTAAAAATTTTCACTGAATGCGTATAAGCTTCGAGCAAAAATGGAACACACAAACCTGTATATGCGAACGTAGTGTGGCAGTAAACGAAAACCAAATGGTTGGGATCAATTCATTTCAATTCAATTTTAATAGACTATAATACTTTTAGCTTTAGATATACCACAGATTAATACAAGAACTACGAATAAAATAATAGTAAAAAGAGGATTTGGTTGCTTAATAAGATTTTTATAAATCAGGCAACAATGTACAGGGCAAAGTTTGTTTTTAATTGTTGGAATGACAAATGCAGATAAATGTGGTCACGATTTATTTTGCATCGATGAAGGGGTTAAGTATCAACAAGGCATAAATATCCATCTAAAAATCAGCTAATGTGTTGAGATTACAACATAATTGGATAGACTGTTCCATGTAAAACAAAATCTAACGTCACTATATATAGTCTACAGTTGATTTGCGAGTGTGTGACGTATATAATAAACTTGTGACCTCGTTTTTTATGCCAGCACCGTCGATTAAATAATCATTGTAGGCGGGGATTTGCGCTATTCAAAATATTGAGAACCAAAATAAAATCCACACAGAGACGATGTTATATTTTATCGAACATTTTCTAGTTTTAATTCGCTCATTGTATGGCTCACGGCAGTGTCCAGTAACAAGTTTGGCAAGTTGCTAATATATTTTGTCAAAGCCGCATCATGTTTTTAAAGCCAGAGTGACCACGCTTAAGCTGCATATACCATCGTGGGTATAATCCACGATTTTGTAAAGCAAGGAAATGTCTGTTGTGACAACCTACAAAAGAAGTGTCACCATTTCTCCAATGTTTTACGATAGCCGCATTTGCAAGATCTCACCATCAATAGGGAGTTTGTATAGTAAAACACAGGAGTCGTTTTGTTACATAGTATGTGTACATGGCGTGTGTAATAAGAAAATCTTGTAGCTCCACATATATTCTATAATAAAAAATGTGATACATTTAGAAATTAGAAAAATGGGGACAAAGACGATGAAGTTGTTCAGACCCTTAGCGAGCATCACGCAGGCATCCTTGCTCATTTTTTAGCGAAACAATTTTATATCATCCACGAACTGTAAGATCTGACATTTGATAAAACCGGTTATGTCATTAGCTCATAGATGGAAGATGATAGGTCGAAAAATGGATTCACGTCACACACCTCTTGTGACGGCAACCGACTTCGATAAAACACCGTTCACAGAGACTGCAAAAATCCGATCAGTCAAGTAAGTTTGTAACCAGAATAAACGTTGGACAGGAATACCACAACGTGCAAGGTTATGTAAGAAATCACATTGATTCGAAAGGTCAAATGTTCTCGAAATATCGAGATAACATACACATACTGGCGGAGTCTAATCGTCAAGGGTAAGATAAGTTTATTACCGAGTTTGTATCCCTTTAATAAACCTGGTTGCGCTCCCGAAAATATTTCATTCCCTCAAAAACGTCTTTTAGTTTGTTCACCAGGATGCTCTTAAGCACAATGGATAGGTCACACATCAATGTAACACATTTAAATTCCATACACCTTTGGAAGTAGCAAGAATTTCATTGAATTTTCATTCTGTAGGTGTGACAATTTGGACAGGAATTCGCAGATTAGTTTATTCAGAGGTTCGTCTAGAAATTGAACACAATAATTGTCTATATTGTTTGTAATTGTATATTAACCTTCGGATTGTCTGAGATCTAAGTACAGTTAATTTCATATCACCAATTATTGGGTAATGGTTATTTTGTCTAATGACACTATAAGCGTTATTTATTGAGCCAGTTGTATATCCTTTCCTTTGAACAACATACTGTAGCATAATAATTCATTTAGGTTGTCAGCTGCATTTGTACGCATTCCAGATTGCGACCGTGAGGCAGCAAAAAAGACTTTACTGAAAACTGCTCGTTTAAAATCTGATGAAAGAGTGTGTATTCTGCTCCATTATAGACAGCTTGATACTGTTTTTGTCTTCACTAAATGATTAACAGCATGGTTCCTAAATGTTCGAGTGGTTTTCCATGTGGTTTTGTTATTAAATTGTAGATGGTATCTTCAGCGGATATGCCGAATTGTAATCAATCTCCGAGTGCAACTGCGGATTTCAAATTTGAATGCATTTATACACGTTTAAGGTACAAATGATCAGTTAGAGATGATTTACTTGATAAGTTTGGTCAACTTGCTCCACCCTTTTTCACTCCAACGCTTCTAACTTTCCAATCGTTAATCGTTATTTACATAGGCATACCTTTAAGCTGATTATTTTGTATCGTTTATTCGCTTTGCTACACATAAATAGTCGAACTTTAAGAGCGTAGGGTCGCTTCAAACTAGCGAACTACCTTATGTATGACTTCCAATGCTTTCTTCATTTGTAAAGATCAGATCGAACATCAAAGGTATATATGACTTTTTGTATTTTGTATTGCTTTCCACGTAAAAATGAAATATATTTTATACAATAAATGCTAGATGTTTGCAGCGGTGGAAGACTGATAATATTTTGTTTGTCTACAGCAAGTGAGGCAGATTGAAGTCCTTCGAGATCAATGTTCTGTTATTATATATGGGTACAATGAATAGAGATGCTTCACGTTGCGTCGTATAAAACAACTTTGTGGCTGAAATTTCGATAAACTGAGGTCGATTTGTCTCACGCATAAAGACTCGTTTTTCATATTTGTTAATCACGCTTTGTGAGCTGGTAAAGAGTCATCCAAGAACACGTTTTGCAAGTGACCAGTTATGGTGTCGTGCGAAGATAACATTGTGATTTTTATGCTGACATCGGGAGAATAGGTACTTTTATGTTGTTTGGAGGAGTTTATTCTTCTATCTGCATTTCAAGCTTAAAAGAAGCAAATCTGATTACGGTTTGAGCAAATTTGATTTCTATTGCTCTATCTGGATTCTGTACACAAACGGTAGTCATTCAGTGTGGCTTTGCGTTCGATTTATGTGTGTTTCACATGAAGTTTTATATATCGGTTCAGTTAAAAGTGCGTCATCAATCTGGACATGATTTTAATCAGAATGCAGTGCATTTATATCAGTATATATTCCTAATCTTTCAGGACAATACCTTTTGGGATTTTGTGTATCCAGTTTTTAGGTTGGAACGTGCATTCCCAAACATGGTAATCATTTAAAAGTTCATTTTAGTTGACCTAAACCATTGTCGTAGTAATTTGCTGAATAAGTCATTCTGAAAGTATCGACGACAACGTCCTTTACTACAAACGTAGTATCCGCCAGAAACATCGATTGCCTTTGGTGATGCTCAGCTCGCTCCATAGCATCATTATTGCCTGTCACCTCCGGATAGTGAGATTACGGTTTGTTGTTTTTTTATATCAACTGTATTATACCCTGGTTCTCACCATGGAATATCATCATGATTATGAATATCCTCTGAAAGGTTAGACAGAAGTTAGTACGAATTTAGGAGTTCGTTTTTTAGGTCACGCTTGTTTTCTGAGTGAACCCTTAATATTCTAGCTTCATCCTGACGAGGCAAATCACGTCGTCAAATTAATCGAGTCAATGTTAAAGCACCACATTTCCAAAATTCATAAATAAACATTCTTTGTCCATTGTGTTTCTGAAGGTATGTTAAGAGTGTGCGTTCCCTCCCTTATACAACTATGTCCATTCATTCACTCCAAGAAGGCGCCTCAATGAATCATCACTTCTAGATCTGGTTTTATTCGTCGAAGCAACAGCAGTATAGTCAGTGCAGTATCATAGTCTTTTGAAGCTAATTGATCATTTGGTGTTGTCCTTCGAATTTATATGAGACGCTAGAAAGGGCGTCCGTCGACGTTACGTCCATCAGGAGGGTCGATTATTTCGGCATTTGCGCTGTCATTACGATTATGAAAGAAAAACATCTCGATCTTGCGAATGCAAAAACTCATTGTTTCAATCTGTTATGTTATACCGGTACAAAAATAGACGAGGCTCCTACCTGTTTTCCCAAAAGGAAATCAAGAACATTTTGCTTCAAACTCCAAAGCCGCACTTAAAATTGGATAGCCATGCGATATTACGCATGAGCTGCACACACAATAACACGAACAGACGCATCTTGAGAAACTTTCGTTGTTTTCGTAACAAGATGCCGTCCTTAATTTGAGAAGACAAGCAATATCACCATTAAGAGCTGATCGACCAGAAGGAACGATATCCTAATTTGCTATACACCATCGTAAACACTGGGATCAAGGTTAAAATAACCGTATTACCTATACAGACATAGAACGGACTGACTGATAATGTCAAGGATACAGCTGAAGCACTGATATCATTTTATGGGCAGGTATTTTGTTCAAAAAACGTGACAACGCGGACGTCTTTGCCGCGCCCACTACAGGTCGAATGCCTTAGTAACATTGAGGTAAATCATACGGTTTTGCAAAATGATTTAAGCGGGCTGAACTTCCGCAAATCGCCAGGAGAGGATGAAATAACTTCTGCTGTTCTGAAGTCATGCGTTCTGGAGCTTTGTGGCCCACTATGTGGTCTTTTCATGCAGTTATTGAATATGGAAACCTTACCAAATCAATGGAAAACCGGTGTTATCACACCGGGGCAAATTACAGCCCCGTGACGCTTTTTTAGCGTTTTTTGAAACTTTGGAACTCCTGGTGTGTGAACAACCTTTTGAACATCTTGAAAACCATCAGCTAATAACTTGCACACAACACGGATTAAGGGAGTCATATGCATTTCTGTCTAACTTGCTCACGACTCTAAATGACTAGACGCAAGCACTTAATCAGAAGGGTTCGGTCCATGTCGGTTACTTAGATATATATAAAGCATTTGACAGATTGAATCACTCCTCAATGCTTCAGAAGCTGCAGAATGTTAGTGTCATCGGAAACATACAAACATGGTTCACAAGTTACCTGTCTAGACGCAAAGTAAAAGTCAGAATAGATGGTGAAACATCTCGAACAATTGAAGCCAACAACGGAGTCCCTCATTGTTTGCTTTTCGGTCCGATACTGTTTTTCTAATATTTGAAAACGATCTATCGAACCCACTGGCACGTAAGCTTGTTTTATTAGCAGACGACGTAAAAATCTGGACGAAGGTCACATCTATCGCGGACTGTCAAGTTCTGCCAGGAAATTTGAATAAGCTGCACCAGTGCTCAATCAAAAAACAAACTGATATTTAATTTTTGCAAGTGCAAAATGTTGCAAGTCGAAAAACCCTTCCCCTTAACCTATACACTTGGCAGTCACCCGCTTGAATGGAGTACATCACAAAAATCTCGGAATCTGGGTGTCTGGCAATCTGAAGAACAGCCTACAGTGCGAAGCCGTCTAGAAGCGTGCGTGCAGCTTGCTTGGTTTACTGGAACTCATTTTAAGACGTTTACCACCATACACACTCGAGAAAATTCTAAACACTTACATACATTCTGTCGTTGACTACGCTGTACAAGCTTGAACATCTTGAAAACATCTCGCTTCTCGAACGAATTTATCACAAGGCAACCAAAATGGTTCCTTGATTGAATAATTTACTTTTTGATCAGCGACTGAGCAGATTTGAACTGTTCAACCTCGAGCGCAGACGTATTCTACAGGACTTTACTTTGACATATCGAATCATCTACGCGGAATCCCACTCTCTGAAACACCTCTTCAAGTTTTGTTACCATGTCCCCACACGCAGCCACAGTTTTACCTTTCAAATCCCACACTCACGGTTGGATTGTATTCGTCATTTTTTCGCTGTCCGTCTATCCATTATTTAGAATAGCCTGCCAACTGATATTGTTACCTCAGCGAACGAGCACATATTCAAACAAAGGTTGCGATACCTTATGTTGAGAACTGATGCATTTGCCCCTACCTATTGTTGTCTATATTTTTTAACGCACGGAACTATCGTCCATCCAAAGATTATTTTTACTCTGTCTGTGTCGCCATTAAGAATTATATTTGCTCCACCTATTAGGAACATGGATATAATCATACAAGTAACAATTGTTTTTCGAATTCTTGACGTATATCCTATGATAATGTTCAGCAATTTTCTTTGATAACCATAAACCTTGAATCTTTAATCTTTAATCATGATCAGAACCGAACTCAGAGAAGCGTCTGTCAAACATATAATGAAATTTGAGATATGTTGAAAAACGACGAGCATGCTTTAGGATTTGTTTTAGCACAAAAATGGATCGTGCAATGAAATCATTTTCCGGTTTAACGCCGAAATACCGGGATCTGTGCTTCACGGATTCACAACAAATTGAACGCGCTCATCAAGGAAGACAAGCACTATTAACATTGACTTATATCTATGAAAACGACATAAAGTTGTTTCTTCGATACCGAATGTTGAATGGTGAGTAAATCCAGGTGTGTCTCATGTTCTAACTCAGGATGGATTAGCAGTGTAAGCAAACAAAAGCAGCTGGTGCTGTCGCTCCAATTTATGCAAAAATTTTTAGTCTTTCAACTATCAGCTTGGCCGGATAATTGAATACATCATGTTCGTCACAGCACCCGACTGAGATAGATTTAAATTCTGCGTTTATACTAGAACATTTGCATCGAACGAAACACAGGAATTCCAATGGAGACAACGGAAATACGCCATCTGTAATGATATCGTATGGTGAGTATTTTGGCGAACTATGTAAAGAATATTTAAATCATTCAAACCGAAGTTGGTCCGTTTACACAATTGCATTATTAATTGCCGTTCAGATGCTTGAGACTACTGTTTTGTCACCAAAATTCGTGATATCGAAAGTTCTAAACCGTATATTTCAACGGCAGGAATCACAATATATAATATTTGTAGCACAATATTCATTTCAAATAATTATCGCTGAAGCTTGTTAAATTTGATGGCGATGCTAACCGACTTGACATAAACGTAATTCAAAGGATCTAACTTTGGCGGTTGCTATCTAGACATGTTTGAACTTTCGACCAATTTGATAACCTTCTAAAGTCTACAGAAGCTGAATCAGATTCACATGGGCTGACAGCTACTTTTATGGCTTAAACCTTACCTCATCGTGATCAAGGCGTCCATTTGAATCAACGTGGTGCAATCACGAGTTATTTGAGGCTTCGGAATCGTACCGCATAGTTTCTTACATGGATCAGTTTAAACCTAACAAAGACTGTCATGCACGTTGATGATCTATGCTGATTATAATAAACTTAGGACGCAAACACAATCAATTGAGTAGTGTGTAATGAAACGAAGTCTTTTGCTTTCTCTATATAAATGGTCCCTAAGGACTAAGACGGATGTCAATATACGAAATTGTAAAGTGTTACAATTTAGAAAGACATCCGGGAACGCCTACTGAATTCGACACATGCAGCATGCATTGCAAGGTTGTATTTCGAGGGTCTACAAGATACAATATTAATTAATACAATAAACAATCATGTTAGTATACTCGTAAATGATTCCCGGAAATTAATGTACAACACATTTTGCACAAACTGATGCACTACAACCGCCCTTAATGGATCTTTCGAACTTACAAAATATTAAATAACCCATATCATCCGTTATTACTTATTTTCGAATACCGTGAGTAAGAACATAAAAGCAGCCACTCGGCGACATTGCGAATTCTGTTTTCCCGTATCAGCTGTAGCCGATATCCTTATTATGTAAGTGTCTGCTTTATTGGTATTACCATCCCCGAAATTATTGGTTACGATCATAGGTCCGAAATTTACATTGGATATTATAAAATTTACTAATTGCATAACCATATAAAGACACCCGCGAATCGACAAATTGCAGCTTATTAACTGCAATATATGTTACATTACATGATTAATTGTTACTTCTTTTTATTAACCAAAATGTACGATTATATTTTTATTGTGAAGCTGTTTGCTTTTCGTGACCAAAAAGAATTAATTATTGCATCTAGAAATAACACTAACGGAACATTTTACTACTACTAAACAATGTCCCGGCATATTATTAAGTGATATCTCTGATAATATTTATTTATTGCGATATATTATGTCGTCTAGCGTGTTATGGATATTAACTAAAAAATCGTCATGTTTCCTAAAAATAAATTACAAGGAAATGGATCAAAAACTGTAATGGTAAATTATGTGAACAAATGTTTCACCCTTATATAATAAGTTGAATTTTCGAAGAACTGAAAAACTGTTAAAACGTCAAACAAATGCTTTTATGTTATAATAAACCGGGTTCATATCAATACTTACTGGTTTTAAAAGAAGGCCCTCATATACGGCGGATAGAGCATGCCTCACATGTTTTATAGTGTTGCCATCACACACGTGTGACACGTAATGGAATTCTGCGGAAGTGGGAATAGACATCAATGTGACTTTTGCATCAGACAGTGAAAGGATATAATAGTCATTTTCCAGTCAAATTCAAAATGTATGTCATCAAATATTCAACATTGTTCAACAATTGTAATTAGGAAAAGCATGAAATGTGTGTCATTCGAACGTAATTACATGATACGCTGAAAAATGCTCATGATTTTTCCAATAGATTATAAATGTTAAACATATTGCGCATTGTGATATTTCATTTGATTATTTTATTTGATTTGTCCCGAAAAACGAATTCTCGTAATACGATCATCATCATGTATATGCTTGTGCTGTTCTGTGTGATAGTTTTAACAAGAAAATGATTTACGTAAGAAGCTACTTTGTCAGCTTTATATGAAGCTCGAATATTAAAGGACCAGTAGTTAAAATCAAGTTGAATATAAATATGGAAAATTATGAACAATGATTCAACGAATAAATGTTTCACAACCGAGATAATGTTTCAATTATTAACTGATTGTAATCAAATGAAAGTTTGAGTATTTATACCATTTTTGGGATTACAGTGTAAGCTCACGATATTGTCCTTGATCTTCCTCATCTGGAATCAAACAGATTGTTCAACATTGTATGTTACGTCAATGTACTCATATTTATCAATATGTAACCAATCATCTAACGTTTCACTCACTAGAGAATAATTTGGTTTTGTCACTAGTGATGGCTACCACATTGTATCCAAGTCCTTCGATCTCCGCTTTCAAAAAAAAATCGGAAATAAATTTCACCATTTTCGGGCGTTGTTTCGGAATATCGAAACGAACGTTAGCAACAAAATGCAAAACTTTTTTTTCTGGGTCATACATGTAACGACGTAACTTCACTTCCTGCACCGATGTGGTATTTATCTGAAACAAAACGTTAAAATATTCTCATAATCCATTGAGATTTAAATTTTAAATTCGTCAGCCACGGTTGAACCCATCTTTATTCTGAGGTGATTAAACACGCACGTGTTAATTAAAGAATTTGTATTGGTATTTAAACCAAACTACTTACATTTTTTAAAGTTGCTTTAAGCACATCACTTGTGAAACCGAAATTCATAACCTTTTGGATTTCTTCATTCACGGCGAAATAAGCGTACATTAGCACTTCTGTGAAGCAAAAATGTATCATGATATCAGAAAGTATTTCTTATCAGATAATTTCTATCAAGTTTATGACATTATAATTACTATCAAATGTACAGTTTTGTTGCTATTTACGAAAACATTCCTTAAAACTATCTCGCAATATCCTCTGTTTAACATCAAATTCAGCACAATCATAGTATTTTTACTGCAGCGTCTTGAATGAATTAACAGTCACATTTTGCATGCAACAATCTTTCCCCCATAGATCACACAGAGATACACATAACTCGGACGACTGCCGGAGGCCGCATCTGGGCGGCGTAATCTGCGTTGGGTTGGTAAAAGCGGAATTTTCTTCTTTCGAGCTTGCAGAGCACGCTTGAAACAATTTATCCAAAATGAGATGTTATATGGAAGTTCTTTTCAAATCAAGGGTGAATTGCAAGAGCTTCCATATAACGTTTGCATACGTAATACAACCGCAGGAGCCGTCTGATGGAAAATCACCAAAGAGTAGATCTTTGGGAATACGCACATTATTCATTCTACATACGCGGCCAAGCGACCACAAACGGCGCTTCCGCTTTATGGTAAACATGCTCCGTAATTCAGCATGTGAAAGCACTTCATTACTATGCAAGTTTTCCATCCGCGATATCTTCAGGATACGCTAAATTCCTCGTAAATTTAAAGGATTGAACATACGTTCTTTTCTTTGCGAGGGCGGTGCAGGATTCTCTGCACTACATCACAGTATTTACTATAAACGAGCATAGTACATTACACTGAACAATATATTAAACATCCGCTTAGTGCAAACACAAGGTTTTAATGGCGACAAAATAATAGCTTATTTTCCAAGCCCCTTATTAATTTCCGAGAGAGGTTATCTGCAATATGTAATCTAATATATGTGAAATGATGTGATTGTTCAACCTGACAGCTTACCATAGAGATGGATAAATACGATAAAATGCATATATTGAAGGGATTTCTATTGTTTATGCTGATTTTCTGCCGAAAAACGCCGGAGAAAACAGTCCATGTTTAAACTAGAGATGTTCTTTAGATTAAGCAATAATGGATGCAGTGTTGGCAAAGAGCTGGTCACGGATTGACATATCGCGTGCCCGGCTAATTACTTTCAATTCGTTTAGATTTAAACCCTTGCCATCACTTCACGTGCCTAGGTAAATGACGTTTGTTCCAATGCTATAAGCTAGCTTCAGAATCAGAGCAAGTAAAACGTTAAACAGCGTGTGAGCATGATTCAACTATAACACGGAACCTACATTAAGTTCTGAGTATGTTCTATCAGCTAAAACCTGTAGACCGGTCTGTAAGAATTTGGCAAACAATTATTCCACTACATTCGGACGTAATATTCTCCTGTGTTGGTTGCAGACACCTCTATCAGATTTATTCTTAAATAAAGTATCGATATGCATGTCTAACGTTTTGTTTGTGCAATACAATCTCCATACCAGCAATGATTGATCTCGATGTTCACTTGAAAACCTTCAAGCGCTCGCTATAAAACCAGGTCGACATTCGTGTTTATTGTTTTTTGTGTGAAGCGATAAGGTATCATTAAATCAAGGAGCATTTGTTATCAAATAATTTTTATACATAATATCAGATTGTAAGGATACCCCAAATATGCAGGAATGGTGCATTTTAGAAAAACATTCAGAGTAACAGGATTGGATATCCTCTAATCTGAATCAGATTTATTTAAGTTGAGGAGTTTTTGGAATCCTAAGGTCGGTAACCACCATGAACGTACAATACAACCATATGATTTTGTTTTCATGTTTCACAGATTTTCGAAGGAATATAAACTGTGGTTCCTAAGTGAAAAGCTCACGAACATCGCTCCCTACGATCGGCAAAACTCCGTTCATCAACGTTATTCGCTCGTTGACTGTGTGATCTGCGTTCGAAAGACAAAAGCTTTATCTTCTTCTACCTAGCTTGCAAACGACGCTTGAAACATAGCCTTTAATGGAAACTGTCAAGAGCAAGTTCCTTCCATCTCACCTCGTCAATGATAAGAGCTTTCATATCGCTTTTGCTAACCTATTATTGCCGCAGCAGTGGGCAGCCTAAAAGTCAACTGATTAATACAAATCCTCAAAGAATAAATGTTCCTTAATACGATCAATTTCTATTCTGTAACCGTGGCCTAGCCCTCACAGGCGGCCCTGTCGTTGTAAAATTGAACATGCATGGCATACCAGGATTAAGAAGCAATAAAGCTTCATTCACTTTGTTAATTGACAATATGTTCAACAACAATGTGAAGTTACGTTCAAAAGTGTATCATCTGGCAGGCGTCAAAAAGAGCCTCGGTGAACAAACCGTGGTCAACTTAATGGTACCATTATTGCATATCAGATTTAGAGTTTATATCCATTAAATCTAGCTGCAGCTCGGTTATGCGCATTAGGCAATGTGCCTCGAATAGCAAACGCAACTGAAGTTCTGTCGAGGATCATGCGAACACCTGCATTTTCATAAACCGTGTAATCTAATTCTGTTAGCATTGCAATCTATGGTAAACAGTGCAGCCGCATCAACATACCCCTTTTTAAACCAGTAGCAATCACTGCTAATTTTCTTAAACCTGTGTTATTGGAACCGTCGTTATAAATTTATGCGATTATGAACACGACGATCCTGTTTTCACAATTTCAGAGCTAAAATTTGTTGTTCATCAATTCGTTTCGCCAGTGCTGTAAACTAGACTCCGCTTGTCTGTTAATTCGTAATATCATGAAGCCAATGAGAATAGCAGGCCGTATCGAGACGGTAACGTATTGATTCGTGACATTTAAGCTCAAAGCGCGTGTTAGCTTTCCAATAAGACGTGTAAACATGCTGAATCCCGTGCTACTTTACATGAACAGCATAGAGTGTGCCTTCCTTTGTTGCGTCATGATTTACTTCAGGGCAGTGCAAAATGGAAAACTAGATGTGGTCATGTCGAAAGTGCTACCTATCTACAGCTACAATATAACCGAAGAAACAGCTTCAAATTAATCTTGCTTCGCAGAAATGTTTGCATTTGACTACTGAAACGTTTTCCGTGATTGGATGTAGCATCACATTTTATTGGGAGTTTTGGATAATGGGTTTTCATTCCCTCAGTTGTACAGCCGTCTTGGGTAGATAATCAAAATTGCGAAAAGCAAGCTGTTTTTCGGAAACACTCGGTAGCCTTTGCTCGTTTGGCTCTCCGTAGTTGCAGTTACCGTCGGCCTACAGAGGACCACGTGTGTAGGTTGAGGAGCTGGGCTTGGTTTTTAGATGCTATAAGAGATTGCAGCCTTAGTGCAATTTTGAAATCACTCCTGTTCTGCAAATAAATGCATCTCAATATAGATTTTGCCAAATGCGGGTATCCCGAAGTTTTTTCCATAAATGCCACATAAACAATTCTGAAGTTAGGTAAGATATAGAGACAACCGACAGAAAATATGAAAATGTTTTCCAATTTGAATGTTACTATTAATCATTTAATTTATCGTTGAACATTATTGTCTTATTCGTATATTTTATTCGTTCGTGTTGTGTCACACGGCAGTTTGAAAGATCATGCATATTGAAATTAATTTTGTGCTAAGATTTTCTGCAAATCAGCTTTAGGGAAAATGACATGTCTATTGCCTATCTTCCGTTGCGATAGCCACATTGTGATAGGCGTAGTCATGTAGCCATATCCACCTTGCATCAACAAACTATTTGCCAACAACAATTCAACTATTATTTCAATTTTTATGATTATTCATAATAATAATATTAATAGTAATATTATTAGTATTAAATCTCACCTTCATTTGCTTTCACGATCGGAAATACGAGAAGAGTATTAAAGTCGAATGAGTTACAAATTTTTCGCATCATGATACATGTTATTTATGATGGTATCGAATAGCAACTCTAAGCCTTAAATTTCATGAAGCTCATAAACGATATAAAATTTATCTATCAGATATTCGTCAGTTTTAGATCTGACTCAAAATTTGACCCGTTTTTTTCCTGAATGAATAGTTCAAACAAAACCCTGAATTTGTCCCGGTGTATTGAAGCAACACGAACCCAAAAATCATTAACAATGTGATTTTGATTAAATGTTTTTTTTCACAATAGTTGTCATCCAATGGTGCGTGTAAAGCATTAGGTTGCTATCACCATAAAACTTGATTCTTGATTCTAGATTCGGCAACTTATAGCAGAAGGCAGGATAAGTCCACAAAAATTGTTTGCTGAATTACCGGTTGGAGTGTGGTATTTTCATCATGCAAATTAGAATTTGGAACAAAATATAAATCAACGAATAGATAATTTTATATGCAACATTAAGGCAGCCTCGAAATTGTAAAACAGTGCACTGACAACGTCGAAGTGCTTGAATGATTGAAGGTCAAGAGATCGAGGGCTGAATGTTTCTATAACTTGTCATATTGACATGTAATTAACAAAGCAAATATATTTTGTTGTGCTGAGTTCAGCAGGTTATTGACGATTATGGATAGAATTCTAAAATATTTCATACGTTTAGCGTAATAATATCGTACAATTTTCATTTTGTATATTTCAGAAATTCCATCACTCCATGTGTGTAGGAACACGTGACGGAATATGTTGGTCGTTCCAAAATTATACAACAGTGGCACGAAAGATATACTTTATTGCCTTTCCTCCGCGCTTTCAAGCACAAACGCAGCTCAATCGTAATATGCGTTCTCGAATAGTGCGAACTGAGCAGAACCTTTCGTGCGGTGAGTAAGGTAATATTGCATGCTTATGCGCAACTAACACTCGGATAGTAATGTGCGATTACATATCAGTAAGCAATCATCAAGCATGTTTGTTGGGTAGTGCATTCATCTCCTAAACTGCATGCTGAATGCAATATATTTGCGAACTTGGTGCATCGATTGCACAATAGCCTAATTGTGCTTAGATGTTTACAGACATAATAGAAAACAAAAATCTCTAAATCATTTGCAGCATAATACTTACGGTGGTAAAATTCATCTGAAATGAGGGAATGTATTATAAATTCAAACTTAGAAACGAAGTTCCGTTTAGATTACCATTGCTTACCAAAAAGTGTTTCAACCTCAAAATATGCTTTAAAAAATGAATGATATAAGATTAAATAACGAATCAATGGAATCACGTGTGAATGACGTGTGTTTAGTAAAATATGAAGTTTTATTCTATGCATTAGGGCGTGTGGTACACGATGCTAATGATCTATCAAAAGGTTAAATGTATCACTTGGATGAATCAGATGAGTATGTCGTTGTCGGAATGATTTGTTTTCAACCGATTGATATTGCAGCAGCTTTGGAGTTCCGTTCTAATTGTTCAATAGATTCAACTTTCATGATGTATTGTGAAGAACGTTAATAGCTGTACAATACCATATTATATATCGAAATCTTACTTGTCTCTTCAGCTACGATACAATTACTGGCGGTGAACTATTCCGTTGAAAAGCATACACAAAATATGTCAAATATACGGGGACAGCCTGATCACGAATGTGTACTCCGAAATTCAGATCATGAATGCGGTTCAAGATCTTGCCTCAAATTATATCCACGTTTCTGAGTAGGGGAAATATACATGTCAGCATTTCGTCAAATATAAAGCGCCTGCGCCAGAAAATGTACAAAAAAGTCTACTCAGTCGCTGGACATAGGTTAGTTTAGGCTAGAACAGTAAACATACTTTTTTTATTTTTTCCCAACTAGCGTTATTCAAATTCATTCTAGGGCAATCGGACAATTTCCATTAATAATGGAAGTATATGTGAAATACAAAAATTTGCTAAATAACAAAATGTAGAGTTTTTCTATTTAAGAAAGTCTGCAGATGATTAATGGATATTGAAGAAATCTCATGAATTTATTCGGAGTATGAACTCACTGATATTGATCTTGCCAAATGTCACTTTGAAGATGATACCTAAATAATTAATTCCGGGTTAACAATAATGTTATTATCGCAGGTCTTTTATCTATTTATTTGAACACGAATACACAAGAGAACAAGAAAACTGATAATATGTTGACATGTGTTAATATGCTGGGTTGCTTGTATTTCCATCCAAAAAGCACAATCTATGGCCGATTTTGTGCAGTTTGCAGTCATTAAGTAAGAACAGTAAGCTAGGTATCCATATTCTTTTGAAACAGATTTACATAAATGTTTTATCATTTTACATAAGTATGCTTCCCGTGGTATTTCGTAAGAAAGGGACAGGCAATAATACATATTAGAAAATTTCATTATAAAAATTTCAATATGATATTATCCATCCATTATGCAATTAAAAATAAACTTGCCGAAAAGCGTTATCACGACTATCGCAAAATTCATGTTTTCAGTTGTAAATATCTTAGGTGAGTTTTGTAACTGACTTATATAGGTGAATGTAAATTGAATAGCCAATTGGAATGTAGCTGAATAGGCCAAATCGTGTGTTTTCAATATTAATTTTTTCTGCACACATTATCGATGAGTGCACATCTTTCGGTGTTTTGTGAAACTAATATCACTTTTAACTTCACAAAAAGCACAAGGTTTCTAGAGATTTAGTTACACGCATCCAACGTGGTCACCCGAAAATTAACTGAAATGATTTACCAGAATATGCCTGTGTGCACCTAAAAATTTTATTTTTCGTTTTTTAGCTTAGAGATGTGTTATAACTATTCCCACCTCAGCTTATGGTTAATATATGCATAAGCGTCGTCGAGTTAAATCATGTATCAAAACGCGTTTTTTCAGTTTATCATGATTGTGAATTATTTGAACATTCGCCCTTGTAAGACATTTATATGCATACAACTGAATTTCGCTGCGGAAGAGATTATTCTTCTCGAATCGGACTGTTTAGTCATTCAAAATCAGCAAAACATGAAATGCATGCGATTTGATATACATCCCTGGTCGACATCGATCGACGGAGGCCACAATTTAATTCTCCAAAAAAACTGAATGTGTAGTTCTTTGTTGATAGAATCGCTTATACATGTCTTTTCAATTGAAAGAAATCTGGTAGATGTAATCGAAGATATTGATATTCTTATGTGTTGTTGTTCGCCCACGTCGGTCCATGCCGACGATAGTTTTACATCGCATCGTAAAAATTTCGTTTTACAGCTTTTCGAATGACTAAACAGTTCGATTCGGGAGGAACAAGCTCTCCATCAGCGATTGCAATGTTAGTCAGAACTCTGTTGTAATAAATCGGTTGCACGCCGGCGGCGTGATCTGCGTTCAGCAGCCAACAGCTATATTTACTCCTTACCGGATTGCAGTCGACGCTCTGCACAATGCATCCAAAGTGAGCGGTCAAGCGCAATTTTTTCCCAGCTTGCGGGGTCAATGTCAAGAGCTCTCATATCCCTTTTGCAAACATCTCTGTACCGCAAGTGCGGTCTGCCCAGTGGTCGACTTCCTAATTGCAACTCACCGTAGAGTAGATCTTTCGCAATTAGACCATTTTCCATTCTATTGACATGACCAAGCCTCTGCAGGCGGCGCTGACGTAATAGGGAGAACATGCTCTGTAGAACAGCTTTTGAAAGCACTTCAGCGTTAGTCACTCTGTCCATCCACGATATGTTCAAGATACGACGGATGCTTCGTAGATGGAAAGCATTCAGCTTCCGTTCGTGTCTTGCGTGAGTGGTCCAAATTTCACTGCCGTATAGTGAAGCATATAGTACGCACCTGCTGTATAACATCATCTTTGTATTCACAGTCAGCTTGCGGTTACCCCAAACACGAGAGTTCAATCAGGACAAAATGACAGCTGTTCTGCCAATCCGCAAGGGCAGATCAACTGTTGATATGACCGTCTCCCTGAAACAACTTAGAAAAGAGTGTCGGGAACAGCGTATGTTTTTATTGATTTAACTGAGGCATTCTACTACGTCAGCAGGGAGGCTCTTTTTAAAATGCTTGATCTGATGGGTTGCCCCCCAAACCTGCTCAGACTCGTTATTTCGTTCTACTCAGGCATGAAAGGCTCAGTCCATTTTAACGGTTGCAGTTTATAAGCATTTGAAAATAGCCGAGGCGTCAAACAAGGGTGTGTTCTTGCTCCCAAGCTGTTCGGCATTTTTTTTGCTCTGCTTTTAAAGCGCACTTTTAGGACGAGGACAGAAGACATTTACATACACACGCTAAGTGATGGTTAGCTTTTTAACCTGAACCGGTTGAAAGCACAAACTAAAGTACGGGATGTGATAATACGTGACCTGTTGTTTGCGGACGATGCAGCCTTTATTACTCACTCCCAAGAGAACCTACAGTCGCTAATGGACTGTTTTTGTCGGTACGCAAAGACTTTGGTCTGACAATCAGCATGAGCAAGACCAAAGTCTTTGGTCAAGGGACTGTATCAACAGCAATAATCACTGTTGGAAACTGTCAGCTTGAACCAGTACATCATTTCACATATCTTAGTTCAACCATCGCGGATAACCTCTCGCTAGATATTCTCATATATTGACAGGTATAAATGTGTTCGGTTGCAATCATTTCCATAACACAAACATTGAAATATGCATGCTCTTTAAACAGATTAACATTTGTTTTTTAAATTCGTACTATTGATATTTCGCATTTTTGTGAAACAGATAGACGAAATTAAATAATAATAATAATCTAAATTGGAAAACTTATGATATTTTTTGATACATTCATTATTCATTCACACATATGAATGCGGAAAATCGTTTCAACGAGAATCGCGAAATTCATATATATGTGAATGTATGTCGAATAACAAATACAAATTCAGCAATGATATTATCAATTAAGGAAAATATCCAACATACAAAATATAAACATAATCCGTTTAGAGTCTTGTATCACAGGACTCGAAATGGCACATGTTCTTTATGGACGGTATCGTTTAAAGCCAGTTGTGTTATGTGGAATGAACTGCTTACGAATAACATATATAATAATTTCAAGAATATTGACGCGTCTAGTAAATTATATTAGCTATATTCAGCACAAATTTTCCGGGAAAAGAGGAGACTGTTGCTGTAACTGATCTTACTGTATCCACTTGATGAAAGCAAACAGCGAGAAACAGATAGTGCTGTGTAAATGCATCACATAGAACGATTTTTCATTCAATCATTTAAGAATAAAAACTTGGATATGTGCGGAACCATGAGATCTTAATATTACATTTGAGCTGTTAAGAAGATCCGCATTAGTTTTATTTGTAATTCACTGTCTGGAGATGGTTAACAATAATCCGCAAAGCGCAAGATCGAGTGAAGTTACATTAGTCAGGATGCAATAACGTGTTTCACCGTTGAATTTAAAAGTAGGAATATATGAAGTGTGTTGATCATACAACGAACGAATGAAGAAACAAACACGCAGCGTAAATAAAAATCGACGGCAGTCCCAGTGAGACGTTTCAGTACTCAGAGTTCAGAAAGTTTCATTTTAGAAAAATAGTTAAGCTCAAAAGTGACCATGCTATCACGAGTCATTTTGAGTAAAAATATAGAATCTCGTGAAGTTCAGAAGCGAAACTCACATATCGTGTTTCCAGCACTAATCACGGCGATGTAGAAACCTTTCGCATGTAGATTTGTAATCGGTAATGCTGAGAGATGTGAAAATGCCGATTATTCTTTAACCTCCTCGTTCCTTTCGTTAAGATTTAAGATTCAACACAAATAAATATTTTGGTCACATAATGCCTGCAACCAAACGATTTTTTACCGCCGCTTCCAAGCAAACAATTCCGGCTTACATTTACGGATGTGATAAATTTTTGTTGACAGCTGAAGCTCTGTATTGTTGCTCGTTTTGTTTCCCCCCCCTCAATTCGCAATCTAATTTTCGATGATTTGTATTTAGGAAACATATGAATTGCAAAACTGAAATAATTCGGCAGACGATTATTTTAGTGATATTTGGAGAATAAGTTGTTTTTACATTTGTGACCACTCATCCGTGCCAAGCCCATCTGAACTATTCACAAAGTTGATCACGACGGTCCATAATGGAAGCACTGGACTCGAGTTTCGCTCTCATTTGAGCTCATCAGCAGTTCATATCCACCGCTTCGGGGGCGGGATTCGAACCCCCGACCATCACCATTGTAATCCCATGTCTTAACGACTGGGCTACCGTCCACAGTTTGACCGATCGCAATTAAGCGTTAATGAACTGTTCTCCAGACTGGCACATTTGAGTAGCTTTGTTTGCCCGACCAGTTCAGAAGGAGCCAGCAACGTCGATTGTGGTCGCCCAACCGAACATATCTCCGTGTCAGGTCTTCCCATCGGATACAGTGTAAGCTAACACCGAGTAGATCTGATAGGCATTGTTGTTTAAGCGATATTTGGAGAATAAGTTGTTTTATATTTGTGACCACTCATCCGTGCCAAGCCCATCGAGCTATTGAAAATGTTGATCACGACGGTCCATAATGGAAGCACTGGGCTCGAGTTTCGCTCTCATTTGAGCTCATCAGCAGTGCATAACCACCGCTTCGGGGGCGGGATTCGAACCCCCGACCATCACCATTGTAATCCCATGTCTTAACGACTGGGCTACCGTCCACAGTTTGACCGATCGCAATTAAGCGTTAATGAACTGTTCTCCAGACTGGCACATTTGAGTAGCTTTGTTTGCCCGACCAGTTCAGAAGGAGCCAGCAACGTCTATTGTGGTCGCCCACCCGAACAGATCTCCGTGTCAGGTCTTTCCATCGGATACAGTGTAAGCTAACACCGATTAGATCTGATGGGCATTGTTGTTTAAGCGATATTTGGAGAATAAGATGTTTTTATATTTGTGACCACTCATCCGTGACAAGCCCATCGACTATTCAAAAAGTTGATCACATGTGATTAGTAGTGTTATACATTAAATGGTTCTTGTGGGTTGAAACATGTCAATTCACTGCATTACGTCAGCCATTTGATTTGGACTCCATGATCGCTGATTTGCGTAGCCCGTATACGTTTTCACATTAATTACTGTGGAACATTCCAAGAAAATGTGTAAGCTCTTGTAATCATCGATGCATGTTCAACATGGCAAGAAGTTACACTAACTCTTATCAATTTTGATTCCACAATTACATTATCCATTTATTAGGAAGTTATAGTTAATATACACCAGCTGTGTGTGTTAATCAAAGCCACTTCGAAGCTCCATGTGTTACTTAGTTGTTACTATCACTCGATTGCGGAGATTTGTTGGTGCGTCAAAACGATAACAATATAGTTGATTGGATGAAAATTGTGTAGATACATTAAAGTCTGCTATATTTCTTTTTCTTAGTTACATTTTATTTACTTGATCATTTTATTGACAATTTCTAGCTTCAATATCCTAATATCTAACAGTCAATCAATCAAAAACCACGAACGGTGTTTTCAAAATCTTGATATCTGATATCTAGTTTGTGGATCGGTCAGTTTATCATGGTTATGATGACTGTCTATGTACGTGCATCGTCTAAGAAAATACCTTGATAAGTTTGGTACAAAATACTTGAAATTAAATACGACACTTTGCACACGCCAGTTGCAAATCAAATCATTAACCATCATTCATGTCAATTGCCTTGTGATCGTGATTCTATAGCACTCACGACGCAACACCTATCCATTCTTTCTAGCAGACAGAAACATGTGAACCTGTCAGGCGAAGGAAACGATTGAGGAATAAACCTATTCATAATAAGCAAGTCGTGGGCAACTGTAAACTTTGGTGGATAAAGTGAAGTGCAAATGACGACTCATAATATTTTTATTCATATTCTCATCGTTATCAAATCGTTAGTGCATAACATTGTTCTCAAATGTTTTTTTTGCTTTTTTATTTCTTCTTGATTTTATTTCTTCTACTTTCTATCTCTTCTTCACGCTATTTTTTGGCCATATGATTAGTTGTGTCGCTGGCATTGTGGCTCTGACCCTAGATTTTCCATGAAAACTCAGTGTGAATAAAATTAGTTTTTCTGCACTGACCTTGTATGAGTGCACATCTTCGTTATTTGGTAAAACTGATATGAACTTGAGGTTCACACGATGCACCGTGGTCCTGAAAGTTTAGCAACATGCACTTCACGGTTCACTAAAAAGTTAACCAAAATGATTCACCTGAATATACCGATAAGAACCTATGAAAATAATTATTTCTTTTTTAAGATTACACTTATATTAAAACGGAAGGCAATAAACCAAATAATGAGCATAGGTTAATTGGTCCACAAGAATGTAACTTCACATATTGAAGACATATGAAATACGGAGAACATTGACCGGACGTTCCAAGTTCCAAGTTTCAATGCTCAACTTTGGTATTTATCAACTGTGTTATAGTTGTACAGATCTAATGTCTGCTTGTCCGTTTTTCACGAATATGCCTGTGCATTAAGAGAATAGCTGAATTTGGCGAGTTGGCAACTCAATAATTGGGGATTCCTTGCTTTATGCGAACGGTAGTTCTACAATGAGATGTAAAAATCGAATCTACGGTTGAAAGCCGTCCCATGACGCTGAATTATACTGCAGTTAAGCCATATCTTTCAACTTGTATATGCTGCATACCGTGTTATTATCCGTAAGCAAGATGATATAGATCTCATGGTGTGCTTAATTAATTCGCACAACGATGCCATCACAGAGTTAGCAGGTCGCAGTTAAATACATATTTATACTGCATAGCTGGCCTTCTGCTCTGGATTTGTCCCCGAAGTTGTCTACCAAGGTCATTTCTGTGATTCTATATATCCTCGAGGTCGTGAAGGTGTAGGAAAATGCGTTTCTTTCACTAAGTTGACTAGTTTATTGAATGTATGAGATTTACATTCACAAAACACACTGGTATCGCAGCGCCGGGGTGTCGCCATCGCCTCTTCTTTTGTCATTAGAAGCAAATTCTCCAAATCAGAGAGGACAAAGCGTGCACGTCAGATACTGAAATTGCGTTTCAAATGCTATACAAGAAAAGCGTCATTATAGCATTGTTGATGAAGGAATGTCATCCGCAAAAACGCGCCGACAACTATCGTATAGTCATTTCGATTTTACCTTATGTCAGTATCGGTTTTTGTTTCTGAAAGTAGTTGCGTATACAAAATCCAGATATGGAGAAAAATAAAACGACACGATAAACAATCCCTGAAAATCAATTAAAATTTGAATATGAATGCAACAATAATATGTCCCATTAGGCATTAGATTTTTAATTATATTCGTTATTTCTTCATGTAGATTTACTCAACAGACAATACGATCAGTATTCTTCTGATCGTGGTTTTGATAGCAATGTTGAAACAGAACCTATCGATGCTGCCCAAAAAGTGATACAAGTTAACCTGTCAGTAGAACAGAACGCTTGATGAACAAACCTGATCAAAAGCTAAATTCATTTTGCAAATGAGGATTTATCCTGGCACTCGCAAATAGATAGGTTTAGATCAAAGTCAGAAAGGCGTTTGAATGTCAGGTCACGGATACGCACACCTGATGAGCGGCAATAACCGCGATACCGGTCGTGTGCTTCTGTCCTGCTTTTCGAACCTGATATAGTACTTATTATTTGAATCTGACTTTAAACAAAAACTACGATCTTGCTGGTATTGGAATGTTGCAAAAATATTCCAAACAGTTATCGATGCTACATTGCACCAACTCTGGGACTTAGATTAATCCCCATATCAAAAGCTGAATTTCAATTTAGAAATGGGGATTTATCCTCGAAATCACAAATAAATGGGTCTAGCAAAAATTCAGAAAGGCGTCCGAATGTCAGGTCACGGGTGCGCACAGCGGATGAGCGTCAATAAACACGAAACCGGTCGTGTGCTTCTGTCCTGCTTTTCGAACGTCATATACTACTAATTTATAAAAATCTGATTTTAAACAAAAACAACCATCTTGCTGTTATTGGAACGTTGCAAAAATATTCCAAACAGTTATCTGTGCTACATTGCACCAACTGTGGGACTTAGATTAGTCCACATATCAAAGGTACATTTCAATTTGCAAATGAGGATTTATCGTCGAAATCGCAAATAAATGGGTTTAGCACAAAGTCAGAGAGGCGTTCGAATGTCAGGTCACGGATACGCACACCTGATTTGCGGCAATAACCGCGAAACCAGTCGTGTGCTTCTGTCCTGCTTTTCGAACGGGATATACTACTTACCATTTAAACCAGACTTTGAACAAAAACTACCATCTTGCTGGTAATGGAATGTTGCAAGAATATTCCAAACAGTTATCGGTGCTACATTGCACCAACTGGGGGAACTAGATTAGTCACCATATCAAAAGCTAAATTTCAAATTGCAAATGAAGAGTTATCCTCGAAATCGCGAGTAAATGGGTTTAGCACAAAATCAGAAAGGCGTTCGAATATAAGGTCACGGATAGGCACGCCTGATGAGCGACAATAACCGCGAAACCGGTCGTGTGCTTCTGTCCTGCTTTTCGAACGTTATAAACTACTTATTATTAAAAATCTGACTTTAAACAAAATCAAACCTGATCATAACTAGAAAATTAAGAACTACGGCGGATGTGGTGAATGTTCAAGTGACACTCCATCATACTGTTATTAATATTCTAACCGACACAAAATAACCGGTGTATAAGATCTTATTTTTAACAAGGTTTGTTCTCTTTTTTCGTTGAATGTTCACGTTATATTTCGATCATATTAAAACTAGTATCGCTGGCGTCGTGGATATGAACATTGATTTTTAATTAAATTTCAGTGTGAATATAAAAAGTGTGAATATACTTATTTATTTCTGCACACATTATCGTTGAGTGCACATCTTTCGGTGTTTCGTAATACTAATATCACTTTTAATTTCACACAAAGCACCATGTTTCTAGAGGTTTTATTTACACGTTTCCAACGTGGTCAACCAACAGTTAACTGAAATGATTCACCAGAATATAACGATGAGCAACTAAGAAAATGTATTTTTCGTTTTTCAGATTAGAGATGTGTTGTAACCATTTCCACTGTAGCTTATGGTTAATATATGCATAGGCGTCGTCCAGTTAAATCATGTATTAGAACGCGTTTTCATGTTTATCATGATTGTGAATTATTTTAACATTCGACCTTGTAAGACATTTATATGCATACAACTGAATTTCGCTTCGGAATAGATTGTTCTCCCCGAATCGGACTGTTTAGTCATTTAAAATCTGCAAAACATGAAATGCATGGTCGACATCGACCGACGGAGGCCACAACTTCATTCTCCGAAACAACTGATTGTGTATTATTTCGTTGAAACAATCGCTTATACATGTCTTTCCAATTGAAAGAAATCTTGCGGACGTATTCGAAGATATTGATATTGTTACATATTGAAAGGTATAAATTTGCTCTGTTGCAAGCATTTCCATAACACAAACATCGATATATGAATGATCTTCATACAGATTAACATTTGTTTTTTCCTCCGTTATATTTATATTTCGAATTTTTGTGAAACCGATAAACGGTAATAAATAATACTAATCTAAATTTGAAAATGTCTGATTTTTGTTGATACATTCATTATCCATTCACACCTAAGAATGCGGAAAATTGTTACAACGACAATCGCGAAATCCATGTTTCTTGTCGTGAACATCTTATATATATTTTTCGGTTGGCGCATATATATGTGAATGTATGTCGAATAACTAATACAAATATAGCAATGATATTAACAATTAAGGAAACTATTCAACATACAAAATATAAACAAAATACATTTCGTGTCTTTTATCCCAGGATTTGAAATGGCACATGTTCTTGATGGACGGTAACGTTTAAAGCCAGTTGTGTTATGTGTAATTAACTGTTTGCGAGAAAAATATATATTAATTTCAAGAATACTGACGCGTCTACAAAATTATATTATCTTTATTTAGCACAAATGTTCCCGGAAAACCGGAGACTGTTCCTATAACTGATCCTACTGTATCCACCAGATGAAAGCAAACAGCGAGAAACAAATAGTGCTTTGTAAATGCATCACATAGAACGATTTTTCATTTGTCATGATTCAAGCATTTTAGAATAAAAAATAGAGATGTGCGAAACCATAGAATCTTAATATTACATTTGAGCTGTTAAGAAGATCCGCATTAGTTTTATTTGTAATTCACTGTCTGGAGATGATTATCAATAATCCGTAAAGCGCAATATCGAGTGAAGTTACATTAGTCAGGATGTAATAACGTGTTTCACCGTTGAATTTAAAAGTAGGAATATATGAAGTGTGTTGATCATACAACGAACGAATGAAGAAACAAACACGCTGCGTAAATAAAAATCGACGGCAGTCCCAGTGAGACGTTTCAGTACTCAGAGTTCAGAAAGTTTCATTTTGGAAAAATAGTTAAGCTCAAAAGTAACCATGCTATCACGAGTCATTTTGAGTAAAAATATAGAATCTCGTGAAGTTCAGAAGCGAAACTCACATATCGTGTTTCCAGCACTAATCACGGCGATGTAGAAACCTTTCGCATGCAGATTTGTAATCGTTAATGCTGAGAGATGTGGAAATGACGATTTTCCCAAACCTTCTCGTTCCTTTCGTTAAGATTTAAGATTCAACACAAATAATTATTTTGGTCAAATAATGCCTGCAAACAAACGATTTTTTACCGCCGCTTCCGGGCAAACAATTCCGCCTTACATTTACGGTTGTGATAAATTGTTGTTGACAGGTGAAGCTCTGTATTGTTGCTCGTTATGTTTCCCCCCCACTCAATTCGCAATCTAATTTTCGATGATTTGTATTTAGGTAACCTATGAATTGCAAAACTGAAATAATTCGGCAGACGATTATTTTAGTAACATTTGATTAGTAGTGTTATACATTAAATGGTTCTTGTGGTTTGAAACATGTCAATTCACTGTATTACGCCAGCCATTTGATTTGGACTCCATGATCGCTGATTTGCGTAGCCCGTATACGTTTTCACATTAATTACTGTGGAACATTCCTTGAAAATGTGTGAGCTCTTGTAATCATCGATGCATGTTCAACATGGCAAGACGTAACCCCAACTCATATCAGTTTTGATTCCACAATGATTACATTATTCATTAGATATGGAGATTTATTTAATATAAACCAGCTATGAGTGATAATCAAAGCCATTTCGGAGCTGCATGTGTTACTCAGTTGTTACTATCACTTGATTGCGGAGATTTGTTAGTGCGTCAAAACGATAACAATATAGTTGGTTAGATGAAAATTGTGTAGATACATTAAAGTCTGCTATATTTCTTTTTCATAGTTACATTTTATCGACTTGATCATTTTATTGACAATTTCTAGCTTCAATATCCTAATATCTAACAGTCAATCAATCAAAAACCAAGAACCATGTTTTCAAAATCTTGATATCTGATATCTAATTTGTGGATCGGTCAGTTTATCATGGTTATGATGACTGTCTATGTACGTGCATCGTCTAAGAAAATACCTTGATAAGTTTGGTACAAAATACTTGAAATTAAATACGACACTTTGCACACGCCAGTTGCAAATAAAATCATTAACCATCATTCATGTCAATTGCCTTGTGATCGTGATTCTATAGCACTCACGACGCAACACCTATTGATTCTTTCTAGCATACAGAAACAGGTAAACCTGTCAGGCGAAGGAAACGATTGAGGAATAAACCTATTAATAATAAGCAAATCGTGGGCAACTTTGGTGGATAAAGTGGAGTGCAAATGACGACTCATAATATTTTTATTCATATTCTCATCGTTATCAAATCGTTAGTGCATAACATTGTTCTCAAATGTTTTTTTTGCTTTTTTATTTCTTCTTGATTTTATTTCTTCTACTTTCTATCTCTTCTTCACGCTATTTTTTGGCCATATGATTAGTTGTGTCGCTGGCATTGTGGCTCTGACCCTAGATTTTCCATGAAAACTCAGTGTGAATAAAATTAGTTTTTCTGCACTGACCTTGTATGAGTGCACATCTTCGTTATTTGGTAAAACTGATATGAACTTGAGGTTCACACGATGCACCGTGGTCCTGAAAGTTTAGCAACATGCACTTCACGGTTCACTGAAAAGTTAACCAAAATGATTCACCTGAATATACCGATAAGAACCTATGAAAATAATTATTTCTTTTTTTCAAAAATACAGTTATATTAAAACGGAAGGCAATAAACCAAATAATGATCATAGGTTAATTGGTCCACAAGAATGTAACTTCACATTTTGAAGACATATGAAATACAGAGAACATTGAACGGACGTTCCAAGTTCCAAGTTTCAAAGCTCAACTTTGTTATACATCAACTGTGTTATAGTTGTACAGATCTAAAGTCTGCTTGTCCGTTTATCACGAATATGCCTGCGCATTAAGAGAATAGCTGAATTTGGCGAGATGGCAAATCAATAATTGGGGATTCCTCGCTTTATGCGAACGGTAGCTGTACAATGAGATGTGAAAATCGAATCGACGGTTGAAAGCCGTAACATGACGCTGAATTATACTGCAGTTAAGCCATAGCTTTTAACTGGTATATGCTGCATACCGTGTTATTATCCGTGAGCAAGATGATATAGATCTAATGGTGTGCTGATAAATTTACACAACGATGCCGTCACAGGAGTTAGCAAGTCGCAGCTAAATACAAATGTATACTGCATAGCTGGCCTCCTTCTCTGGATTTGTCCCCGAAGTTGTCTACCAAGGTCATTTCTGTGATTCTATATATCCTCGAGGTCGTTAAGTTGTAGGAAAATGTGTTTTTTTCACTAAGTTGACTAGTTTATTGGATGTATGAGATTTACATTCACAAAACACACTGGTGTCGCAGCGCCGGGATGTCGCCATCGCCTGTTATTTTGTCATCAGAAGCAAATTCTCCAAATCACAGAGAACAAAGCGTGCACGTCAGATAATGAAATTGTGTTTCAAATGCTATACAAGACAAGCGTAATTATAGCATTGTTGGTGAAGTAATGTCATCCGCAAAACCGCGCCGACAACTATCGTATAGTCATTTCGATTTTACCTTATGTCAGTATCGGTTTTTGTTTCTGAAAGTAGTTGTGTATACAAAATCCAGATATGGAGAAAAATAAAACGACACGATAAACAATCCCTGAAAATCAATTAAAATTTGAATATGAATGCAACAATAATATGTCCCATTAGGCATTAGATTTTTAATTATATTCGTTATTTCTTCATGTAGATTTACTCAACAGACAATACGATCAGTATTCTTCTGATCGTGGTTTTGATAGCAATGTTAAAACAGAACCTATCGATGCTGCCCAAAAAGTGATACAAGTTAACCTGTCAGTAGAACAGAACGCTTGATGAACAAGCCTGATCAAACGCTAAATTCAATTTGAAAATGAGGATTTATCCTCGAAATCGCAAATAAATAGGTTAGGCACAAAGTCAGATAAGCGTTCGAATGTCAGGTCTCGGATACGCACACCCGATGAGCGGCAATAACCGCGAAACCGCTCGTGTGCTTCTGTCCTGCTTTTCGAACGTCTTATACTTATTGTAAATAAAAATGTGACTTCAAACAAAAACTACCATCTAGCAGTTAATGGGATGTTGCGAAAATATTCCAAACAGTTATCGATGCTACATTGCACCAACAGTGTGACTTACATTTGTCTCCATATCAAAAGCTAAACTTCAATTTGCAAATGAGGATTTATCCTCGAAATCGCAAATTAATGGGTTTAGCACAAAGTCAGAAAAGCGTTTGAATGTCTGGGCACGGATACGCACACATGATGAAAGGCAAAAACCGCGAAATTGGTCGTGTGCTTCTGTCCTGCCTTTCGAACGTCATATCCTACTTATTAATGAAAATCTGACTTTAAACAAAAACCACCGTCTAGCTGTTAATGGGATGTTGCTAAAATATTCCAAACAGTTATCGATGCTACGTTGCAACAACTGTGTGACTCAGATTAGTTACCATATCAAAAGCTGAATTTCAAATTGCAAATGAGGATTTATCCTCGAAATCGCAAATAAATGGGTTTAGCACGAAGTCAGAAAGGCGTTCGAATGTAAGTTCACGGATACGTACACCTGATGAACGGCAATAACCACGAAATTGGTCGTGTGCTTCTGTCCTGCTCTTCAAACGTCATATCCTTCTTATTAATAAAAATCTGACTTTAAACAAAAACTACCATTTAGCTGTTAATGGGATGTTGCTAAAATATTCCAAACAGTGTTCGATGCTACGTTGCAACAACTGTGGGACTTAGATTAGTCCCATATAAAAAGCTAAATTTCAATTTGCAAATGAGGATTTATCCTCGAAATCGCAAATAAATGGGTTTAGCACAAAGTCAGAAAAGCGTTCGAATGTCAGGTCACAGATACGCACACCTGATGAAGGCCAATAACCGCGAAACCGGTCGTGTGCTTCTGTCCTGCTTTTCGAACGTCATATACTACTTATAAATAAAAATCTGACTTTAAACAAAAACTACCATGTTGCTGTGGATGGAATGTTGCTAAAATATTCCAAACAGTTATCGATGCTACGTTGCAACACCTTTGGGACTCAGATTAGTTGCCATATCAAAAGCTAAATTTCGAATTACAAATGAGGATTTATCCTCGAAATCGCAAATGAATGGGTTTAGCACGAAGTCAGAAAGGCGTTCGAATATCATGTCTCGGATACGCACACCTGATGAGCGGCAATAACCGCGATACCGGTCGTGTGGTTCTGTTCTGCTCTTCGAACGTCATATAATACTTATTAATAAAACCTTACTCTAAACAAAAACAACCATATCCCTGGTAATGAAATGTTGCAAAAATATTTCAAACAGTTAACAGTGCTACATTGCGCCAACTGTGGGACTTAGATTAGTTACCATATCAAAAGCTGAAATTTAATTTGCAAATGTGGATTTATCCTCGAAATCGCGAATGAATGGGTTTAGCACGAAGTCAGAAAGGCGTTCGAATATCATGTCACGGATACGCACACCTGATGAGCGGCAATAACCGCGAAACCGGTCGTGTGCTAATGTCCTGCTTTTCGAACGTCATATAATACTTATTATTAAAACCTTACTTTAAACAAAAACTACCGTCTTACTGGTAATGGAATGTTGCAAAATTATTTCAAACAGTTATCGGTGCTACATTGCGCCAACTGTGGGATTTAGATTAGTCCCCATATCAGAAGGTCAATTTTAATGTGAAAATGAGGATTTATCCTCGAAATCGCAAACAAATGGGTTTAGCACAAAGTCGAAAAGGGGTTCGAATGTCAGGTCAGGAATACGCACACCTGATGAGCAGCACTAATCACGGCGATGTAGCAACCTTTCGCATGTAGATTTTTAATCGGTAATTCTGAGAGATGTGAAAATGCCGATTTTTATTAAACCTTCTCGTTCCTTTCGTTAGGATTTAAGATTCAACACAAATACAGATTTTGGTCTAATAATGCCAGCAACCAAAAGATTGTTGTCCGTCGCATCCAAGCAAACAATTTCGACTTACATTCAGGTTGTGATAAAATGTTGTTGACAGGTGAAGCTCTGTATTGTTGCTCGTTTTGTTTCCCCTCATCTCAATTCGCAATCTAATTTTCGATGATTTGTATTTAGGAAACCTATGAATTGCAAAACTGAAATCATTCGGCAGACGATTATTTTAGTAACATGTGAATAATGGTGTTATACATTGAATGGTTTTTGTAGGTTGAAACATGTCAATTCACTGTATTACGTCAGCCATTTAATTTGGACACCATGATCGCTGATTTGCGTAGCCCGTATACGTTTTCACATTAATTACTGTGGAACATTCATAGAAAATGTGTATGCCCTTGTGATCATCGATGCATGTTCAACATGACAAGACGCTACCCTAACTCATATTAATTTTGATTCCACAATGATTACTTCATCCATTAAATAGGGAGATATAGTTAT
>JACCGJ010011427.1:0-25249 GCA_013407085.1 Atriophallophorus winterbourni | reverse complement strand
AACGTTCTTCGGGAAGCCTTCCTGATTAGTTTTCTTAGGGTTTATTCACACTATGGTCAGAATGAGAGGGATGATTAGAAAATGAAAAGCACTCAGATTCCGTTCGTGTCTTGCGTAAACGTTTGAGTTTCCACTACCATGCAGTGAAACATTTTGTACGCAAGCCATGTGTACCTTTATTTTTGTCTTCGCCGTCATAGTGCGAAAGTTGACTAGTTTAAACGGGTGGCAAGCGAGAGGCTTCTTTTGCAATCAACCGTCTTTGAGCATGATGTCAAACTCCATATTTGTGGTATTCTGTGTTCAACAGACCTTGTCGATTGGCTCGAAAGAAGCTAGATGCAGCAAATCATAATGTTTAACATGAGCTTGAATTTGTAATCATATGACGGTAAAAACTGACATTGCCAACCTTCTTTCACGTGGTGGAGAAATATAAATCGTATGAATGTCGTCCATCTGCAGATTATACTGCTCTCAGCAGAATCACTCTTCCTGACTTGTTCCCTATCCTCAAAATGCATTCTACGCAGTTTTCTTTTCATTGGAGTAGAGTATTCATTGTAGGAAATCTGGTACATGTGTATTATCAGCTACGTGCTTTAGAAGATGTTATCCATAAAAATGCTATCAATACGCTATTGGACCTTTTATAATTTCTCGAAATACTTCAAGGTTCCCGCAATGCTCATTAAAACTTTCATAGAGTTATAGACCAAGTTTTCAAAATAATGTCTTCATTGAATGATTTTGGTTTGCCATGAGAATTATTCGATAATTTTAGGAATTCTAAAGTTTACACATTTCATGAATTAACCCTGATTTATGTTAAAAAAACACTTCGTTGAATATATTTTAGTTGTATTAGTGTCCGCGTTTGAATAAAGATGGTCACAATCATATAAACTTTGAAATCACCTCGAATCCTTCCTCTGAATACTTTAATTAATATGGTGCAAAATAAATTAATTACATCATTCGGTTTGCGTCCGCATTTTCTTGGAGTTAGTCTGGCCTTAATAACAAGTAATTGGAAACAATAAAATATAGTTAGAAATCACGCCAAGCCGCCAAGCTATCGATTATTAATGGGTGTGTAGCGACCAAATCGTCACTGCAGAATAGTTTCTTTCACGGAAACTAGTTGCCTGCTACAAGCCACGAGATTCTTAAACCGGGAGTGACGAGCGTTTACGAATCGATCCCCAATCAGAACAATACCTCAATTTACGCTGTACTATATTGACAAAGACGATTAAAAAGCAAAATATAACAAACCTCAACGGTAATCGAATACAGGTTTCAAAGCAAATCCAACGTGTCCAATAAACGGAAGTCAAACAGCTCTGTTGAGAGCACAATAAATTACCGTTTTCCAATAACGGTGAACACGGGTAACGGACAAATCAAAATTTAACATTTAGTTTAAATGTTATTTTTAATTTAAAGAAAGAACAAAAATATCACGGGAAAATTATGACACAAAAACTGGATAAGGAACACGGGTGTAGGGTCGGAAACAAATTTCTCCAGTTCGTTTGATCTTGCTGGATCGAAAGAGGAATTTTCAAGACATCAACGCGGATTCATACAGGGTGTTACACATGAATTGATTCTGAAAATATATACAGAAAAATATTTTTGTGCACTGACCTAAACCATAAAGTTTGGACAAGGACAGCTGATATTATGATTCACCAAACGGAAGTGCACGCTAGCAAAATGGAACGATGTTTTACACGTAGTCTCAAACTAATCTGTAGATTGTTTGCACTAACGGCAGGCGGTATACCGTAATTTTCATTTCTGTATTTGTATTCGTGCTAAATTACGCTACGATGCACAATGCATTTCAGTAAAATTGAAACAAAATTTAGTCTATTTAACACCGGTTATGGACAATCAGGAACCCATTCAGGTATCAGTGTCACATCCTTCGAAATTCCATGATTTTGTTGATCGAGTTCGAATTCACCTGAAAACCGTAAAATAATTATCAATCTACAGCTACTCGTGTGCATACTCTCACTATATTATGCGAAAACGCGCTCCAATTTAGAATGAATGCTATTACTGTTAAATCGTTTCAAATATTAGAAACGGCAATAAATGAACCATCCACCTTATCTAATATGCTGGAACATCCCCATGTATCACTCCTACGTGGCCTTGATGCTCCCCAAGGAGCAGTAGTCGCTGTTCTGCCCCAAAATATTACATTATTTTTGAGTTCTGAGTTCTGAGTAATCGATGGTGCACTCATTAGGCGATTTCGCTTTATTATTTCGGTATTTATATCTAAAGATGCCTACATGTAAATACATGTATACAATTTGGATATATATAGTGCACGAAGCTCAACGTGTCTGATTGAGGCAGTTCTCTCTCTTGTGTGTGTGTGTGAATACGCCGCTGATTTAAGCAACATTGTGGTGAGAATTCTGTTCCGATAAAATGTGTACCAACATAAAATTCAGAGTTTTTGTAATTATAACTTCGATGTTAATTACTCGCATGGCATTCATCCAGAAAGCATAAAATTATGTGTGAAAAACGTTTGTCAAGTAACATTTGAGTTGTAATGTATAACATGACATGTTGTATAAACTTATAAGCGTCTCTATATAACGATACGCACCGATGCAACTAATACCATCCTGACAATAAAAATCGATGACCATTTGATGCGTTTACGAAAATAACGACACTATGCTTCAATCTAAGAAACAAATATTTATAACGCACTATTCAACAGTTTAACTCCGCCAAGGACGGTCCCAAGCCCGTCTGAGAAAGGAAGGGGATTGTGCTTAGGGCTAGCAATCCTATCCCGTATAACCTACATTGCTACGGAAACGATGACAAATTCTACTTTTTAATGACTACAGGAGTGACGCGAACCTTACAAAAGGTCCCATGACGGATGGAGATGAAAGCCGAAAGGGAGTTTCCAGCCCGATGGCCGATCTCCTTGCGCCGAAAAGAACGATAAGACTTGGTTGCTGGAACGTTGCTGTATCAAGCTGGCAAGCTGGCTCAAGTCATACATGAGCTCAACAGGTATGATCTGAGTATACTTGGAATGTCCGAGGTGAGATGGACCGTCTCTAAAAAGCGAAAGCTAGATGGCTGTGAGACTATTATTTGGTCAGGAAGTCAAGATAATCTCCATCACGGTGGAGTCGCTCTGCTTGCAAGCAGAAAGACCAGCAGTACGATCATGCAATGGAAGTGTGTAAACGAGCGATTCCTATATGCTAGACTAAACTCGAACTTTTGCAAACTCTCGATTGTGGTAGCATACACTTCAACAGAAGATGCAGCCTAAGAGAAGAAAGACAGGTTTTACGAAGCCATGCAATCAGTCTTGAGGGTCATCCCAAAGCACGACCTACTGGAAGATTTTAACGCTAGAACAGAAACTGTAAATACGGGCATGGAGCGTACCATGGGAGTACATGGTGTTGGCCAACAGAATGATAATGGGGAGGCTACTTGACTTCTGCGAATAGAACGATCTTGTCGTTAGAAGCACCCTATTCCCATACAAAAACATCCATAAAATAACCTGGTTTTCTCCGGACGGCAGAACAGAAAGTCAAATTGATCACATGATGATAAATGGTAAATGGAGGCGCTCGTTACAAGATATGAGGGTCATGCGTGGTGCCGATATTGGTAGCGACCAGTTGCTGGTTGTGGATAAGATTTGTTTGAAACTGAGAAGGGCAAATATCGGAATTCAGCGCAGCCACGATCGAATGTGAATAAGCTGAGCGATGACGCCATGAGGAAAGCTTTTGGCAACATCCTGAGAGAGGAAATCAGCGCCCGGCCCAAGGATTCAATGACGATTGATCTTTTCAACCGCACTCCAAAGGCCGTCGGAGAAAACGTTCTCGAGTACAGAGAGAGTGGCAAATTCTCGTAGAACTCAGCGAAAACCTGGCAACCCATAAATGAGAGAAAAGATGTTAGGAAACGCATGCTGAGGCAGAAACCGTCTGATGAAAAGAATTCTATCACTGAATAGTATATAATGAAAGATAAAGAGGTTAAGAAATCAGCGAGAAAGGACAAAATATATTATGTGGAAAACCTAACACAACAATCAGAAGAGGCGTGCCGAAAGAATGATTAGATTATTCGAAAGCTCTGCAATCGTAGTCAGGCAAGCAATCAGCAAGTGAGGACCCTTGGTGGAGAAGTAATAACTGCTGCGAAAGAAGAGTTAGCCAGATGGCGAGAACATTTTGAGCTCATTTTAAATCGCCCACCGCTTCAAACCAACTCTAAAAGATAGGTAGAAATCACGCCAATCCGCCAAGCTATCGATTATTAAAGAGTATTACACCTGAATTGATTCTAAAAAATATAGAAAAAAATGATTTCGTGCACTGACCCACACCGTATAGTTCGCACCATGACGGATAATATTATGGTTCACCAAACTGCGGTGCACGCTCAGCAAAAGAGCTCTGTGTGTGACCCTTTTGAAAATAATCTGTAGATTGTTTGCACCGACGGCACCGACTACGTGTAAACCATAGAGTTGTTTTGCTGAGCATGCACCACCGTTTGGTGAACCATAATATTAGCCGTCATGGTGCGAACTCTACGGTTTAGGTCAGTGCACGAAATCATTTCTTTTCTATATTTTTTAGAATCAATTCAGGTGTAATACTCTTTATTAATCGATAGCTTGGCGGATTGGCGTGATTTCTATCTTGTAGTGATTTTCAAGTACTCGCTATTAAGACAATTCTTACTACAGTAAAACGTTTACGCAAACCAAATAATGTACTTAATCTAATTTGAACAATATGAATTATATCATTTAGAGGAACGATTGAAGGTTATTTCAAAGTTTGTATGATTGTCACCATGCTTGTTTCAATGTGGTCACTAAAACAGCCAAACGATTTGTTAGCAAACTATTGAATAGTGCGTTATACATTTTCCTTTCTTAGATTAGAGCACAGTGTCGTTATTTTCGTAAACGCGTCAAATGGTCATCGTTGTCTTAGAATAAATGTTTCGATTTTTAATGTGGGAATGGTATTAGTTGCATCGGTGCGTATCGTTATATAGAGACGCTTATCAGTTTATTCATCATGCCATGATATACATTTGAACTCAAATGTTACTTGACAAACGTTTTTCACACATAATTCTATGCTTTCTGGATGAATGCCATGCGATTAATTAGCATCGAAGTTATAATTACAAAAACTCTGAATTTAATGTTGGTACACATTTTATCGGAACAGAATTCTCACCACAATGTTGCTTAAATCAGCGGCGTATTCACACACACACACAAGAGAGAGAACTGCCTCAATCAGACACGTTGAGCTTCGTGCACCATATATATTCAAATTGTATACATGTATTTACATGTAGGCATCTTTAGAAATAAATACCGAAATAATAAAGCCAAATCGCCTAATGAGTGCACCATCGATTACTCCGAACTCCGAACTCAAAGATAATGTAATATTTTGGGGCAGAACAGCGACTACTGCTCCTTGGGGAGCATCAAGGCCACGTAGGAGTGATACATGGGGATTTTCCAGCATATTAGATAGGGTGGATGGTTTATTTATTGCCGTTTCTAATATTTGAAACGATTTAACCGTAATAGCATTCATTTCAAATTTGAGCGCGTTTTCACATAATATAGTGAGAGTATGCACACGAGTAGCTGTAGATTGATAATTATTTCACGGTTTTCAGGTGAATTCGAACTCGATCAACAAAATCATCAAATTTCGAAGGATATGAAACTGATACCTGATTGGGTTCGTGATTGTTCATGACCGGTGTTAAATAGACTAAATTTTGTTCCAATTTTACTGAAATGAATTGTGCATCGTAGCGTAATTTCGCACGAATACAAATACAAAAATGAAAATTACGGTATACTATTTTACCTGCCGGTGGTGCAAACAATCTACAGATTAGTTTGAGACTACGTGTAAAACATCGATCCATTTTGCTAGCGTGCACTTCCGTTGGGTGAATCATAATATCTGCTGTCCTTGTGCAAACTCTATGGTTTAGTTCAGTGCACAAAAATAATTTTTTCTATATATTTTCAGAATCAATTCATGTGTAACACCCTGTATGAATCCGCGTTGATGTCTTGAAAATTCCTCTTTCGGTCCAGCAACATCAAACGAACTGGAGGAATTTGTTTCCGACCCTACACCCGTGTTCCTCATCCAGTTGTTTTGTGTCATAATTTTCCCGTGATATTTTTTGTTTGTTCTTTAAATTAATATAACATTTAAACTAAATGTTAAATCTGTGAGAGTTTTATTTCCCGAACATTGTTCTTTTGTTTAACTGCACTTGGGCTTCCGCACATTTTGATTTGTCCGTTACCCGTGTTTACCGTTATTGGAAAACGGTAATTTTTGTGCTCTCAACTGAGCTGTTTGACTTCCGTTTATTGGACACGTTGGGTTCGCATTGAAACCTGTATTCGATTACCGTTAAGGTTTGTTATATTTTGCTTTTTATTCGTCTTTTTCGATATAGTACAGCGTAAATTGACGTATTGTTCTGATTTGGGATCGATTCGTAGACGCTCGTCACTCCCGGTTTAAGAATCTCGTGGCTTGTAGCAAGCAACTAGTTTCCGTGAAATAAACTATTCCCCAGTGACGATTTGGTCGCTACAGTACTCAACGGTGAATTCGCTGACGTCAATATGCCTGTTACCCGCAGTTTTGTCGAAAAGATCTAATCTTCCCAACAATTGGTCGATAATGGAACGGAAGACACCACAGGCGAGCGCATTCATTGTTCTGTTGATGGCTATCGAGGTCGCTTAAGGGGTTCAACGATCGAATCAAACATCCTTTTTCGTAAGGCTAAGATGCGTTTGGAACTCCTAAAACTGTCGCAGGAACCTGAAGCTCTCGAAATGCAGCATAATTTGCTAGTGGCGGCACAGGAGGTTGAAATGGCTGAGATTGCTGCTTCTGCATCCGACAATGCAGATTCACAGTTGCAAGATATTTATATCAATCAAAAAGTTGCAAGTTATCTTGCGCATTGTAGGCCTAAAAAAGCAGAAGTAGCTGACTACCCTCTTTCAGAGGTAGAAGATTCTCTTAGTAATGAAACGCCCCGTAGTTTACCAGGATCTGACCTTCCGAAGATAGAATTGATATATTCTGATGGTTCAGCTAGCACCTACTGGAAATTTTGTCGTCAGTTCGAGACCTATGTGGAGTCTAGAACTCGTGATGACGGACAGAGGTTACTATATTTGCTAAATTATTGCCGAGGTATAGAAAAAGAAGCTATTGAAGAGTTTGTCATGCTGCCACCTGAACGTGCGTATAAGCGGGCGAGATCAATCCTGAACGACGTCTTCGGGCAACCGCATACAATAGCAAGGCCTGTTAGCCTCGTCAATTGTCGAGAAATTGTTTCTATCGGTGTAATGTTGAAGGATATTGACCTTTGTGTTGTCGATGGTGATCAGGAAACTGAGTTACCTGACACTGAATTAGCTCAGTCGGATTTGGTGACAGAATTTCCCGACAATAATTCGGATCAGATAGAGAGCACGCCTGGCTCATCTGACACCAAATCAGCCCAAATGAAAAGTAGGCCTGGTTCACATGACACTGAATCAGCTTTAATTGGGGCGACGTACGGTCAGCATGACAATCCGTATGATTGGATTAAACCGGTCGGTCGTATACCTAATGAACCATTTATGTTTGGAATCCCGGATACAATATTTTGTAATTTAGACTTATTTAGATGACGCAAAATGTCGCTGTTTGAGGATGCAATACATAAGGCTCGTTCGGTTAGGATATCATGCATGAGCTTATTGTAGGGCGCTGGCAGAACCGGAGGACGTGGTGGGTCTTTACCTAGCAAACGTTTTCCCTATAAAAAGCCACAGGTGTCCAATGATGGTGATGCGACGTGGCGTGTGTGACTCGCCACTAAATAAAGCCAGTTGCTTTATTCTACTGTACCTGGGTGTCGGGCCCGGGGGCTAGTAGTTAAGGTGGGAGGCGGGTTTTCGGATCTGCTGACTCCAGAAGTACCACCCGGCATTCAGTCTGCCGGTTGCATGCGAAGACAAACTTTGATTACACTCAATGCAAATGTTATCGGTGGGAGGCGGGTCTGCCAACTCTAGATATACCACCAAAAATTTGATCGTCGAGTCGCTGTCATGCGTCGCGCAGGTACACGTGTCGGGTAGCCAGGTAGAGGAGAGCCCCACAGTTCAGTGTTTGTCTCAACTTGATTTTCAGATTTGAAGGGATTTTGGTGGGCCGTGTATGAATTCGCGTTGATGTCTTGAAAATTCCTCTTTCGGTCCAGCAAGATCAAACGAACTGGAGAAATTTGTTTCCGACCCTACACCCGTGTTCCTTATCCAGTTTTTTGTGTCATAATTTTCCCGTGATATTTTTTGTTTGTTTTCTGAATTAAAAATAACATTTAAACTAAATGTTAAATCTGTGAGAGTTTTCTTCCCCGAACATTGTTTTGTTTGTTTAACTGCACTTGGACTTCCGCACATTTTGATTTGTCCGTCACCCGTGTTTACCGTTATTGGAAAACGGTAAATTTTTGTGCTCTCAACTGAGCTGTTTGACTTCCGTTTATTGGACACGTTTGGTTTGCATTGAAACATGTATTCGATTACCGTTGAGGTTTGTTATATATTGCTTTTTAACCGTCTTTGTCAATATAGTACAGCTTAAATTGAGGTATTGTTCTGATTTGGGATCGATTCGTAAGCGCTGGTCACTCGCGGTTTAAGAATCTCGTGGCTTGTAGCAGTCAACTAGTTTCCGTGAAAGAAACTATTCTCCAGTGACGATTTGGTCGCTACAACCCCTTAATAATCGATAGCTTGGCGGATTGGTGTGATTTCTATCTATCTTTTATTGATTCCAATTACTTGTTATTAGGGCCTAACTAACTTCAAGGAAATGCGGACGCAAACTAAATGATGTAATTAATTTAATTTGCACAATAATAATTAAATTATTTAGAGGAAGGATTCGAGGAGATTTCAAAGTTTATATGATTGTGACCATCTTTATTCAAACGCCGACACTAATACAACTAAACTATTTTCAAGGAAGTGTTGTTCAAAATGAATCAGGATTAATTCATGAAACTTGCAGAACTTTAGAATTCCTACAATTATCGAATTATTCTCATTGCAAACCAAAATCATTCAACGAAGACCTTCCTTTGAAAACTTGGTCTATAACTCTATGAAATTTTAAATCAGCATTGCGGAAACCTTCCACAAGACGTATCTGGTGACACACGCGCACCAGATTTACTGCACTAAATAATCTACTCCAATGAAAAGAAAACTGCGTAGAATGCATTTTGAGGATAGGGAACAAGTCAGGAAGAATGACTCTGCTGAGAGCAGGATATTCTCCAGATGGACGCCATTCATGCGATTTATATTTCTCCACCATGTCCAAGAATGTTGGCAAGGGACGTTTTTACCGTCATATGATTACAAATTCAAGCTCGTGTTGAACATTATGATTTGCCGCATCTAGCTTCTTTTGAGCCAATCGACAAGGTCTGATGAACACATAAGACCACAAATATGGTGTTTGGCATCATGCTCAAATACGGTTGATTGCAAAAGAAGCCACTCGCTAGCCAGCCCTGAGATGCGGAAGAATATTACTCTTTCATTCATGAGCATTGGAAGATCCTCTTTAACATACAGGCCATAGCGTAGATCTAAACAATGTGTAAGAGTTAAGGTGCAGTATTACACCGTATGGTGAACGCCCACACACGAAGGGGGGCAAAATTTTACAGACGGGGCCGAAATATCCACGGCCTTCTCCTAATACGAACGTAAATAGTTCATATTTGTCCATACCTCATAGTTAATTAGATTTCTTCTTTTCATTCAGCAATCGTTTAACGTTATCTTTTATTTATGTTAATTTACGCACGTTGAAAAGTGCCAAACGAATTTTAATAGGTTCACTTATTTCAAATTAAGATTCAATCATATTAGGCAAAGTGACCAATGATCTTGGTCATACTGACATGACTTTATACACCTAGTTTTACTATAGGATCTCATGCAGTAAGGTAGAAACAGAGTCTGCGTGTTAACTGTTACTTAGTCACCTTCATGTCCTTTGTTCTCACTGAGCTTCTGCCTTAGATGTGAAACGCTACCCAAAATCTGATCTGACTAATTGAACAAAAATGTATTTTACTAATGTATACACAATCGTTACCGAACATATTCTAACAAATTACACTGATTAAAATTGAAAAGAAATAATACATGAGGGACAACATTCAGTGATGGATAATTAATAACAGTGATCGAAAATTGTTTTAGTATTCTCTTAAATTTAGTCAAATTAAGTTCTAGAAAAAAAGATTTTTGAATCGCACTTTATATATAGATAAAAAAATAGGGGAATAGAGAAAAATTCCAATAAAACGTATATAACAATTTGGATGATGTTAAACAAGTTGTGCTTGTGTGCCAGTGTTGGGTAAAGTTAATACGCCCAACCTGTTCAATCACATTAGCCCGAACTCATGTAGACTGGGTGTAAAACTCATGACTTTGAATACAAAAACTCATTTGCATGCATCACCATCACACAAACACGACCCACGACCGGTTTCCTGCTGTTAGCACTAACCACGTAGGGACAGTAGGATCAGGATCTGCATGCGCTTAAAACAGTGGAAGAATGGTATACAAGTTGCGCTTGTATGCCACTGTTGGATTACATTACTACGACCAACCTGTGCAATCACATGAGCCCCCGTTCATGTAGACTGCGTGTAAAGCCCATGATCTTTATTAGAAAAGCTCATTTGCATACATCTTCATCACACACACCCCACAACCGGTTTCCTGAAGTTTGCATCAATCAGGTAGGGACCGTAGGATCAGTATCCGCATGCGCTTGAAATAGTGGATGAATGGTAAACCAGTTGCGCTCTTACGACCAAACTGTGGGTTCACATGCGCCCCCACTCATGTAGACTGAGTATAAAACGCTTCACCTCGACTAAAAATGCTCATTTGCATGCATCTCTATCACATACACCCAACTACCGGTTTCGTCCTATTTGCACTCATTAGGGAGGAACAGTAGGATCGGGATACGAATTGGTTTTGAACGTGTAAGAATGGTAAACATGTTGTGGTTTTATGCCACTGTTGGGTATGGTTGGTACGACCGAACTGTTCAATCACATGAGCCACACTCATGTAGACTGAGTTTAAAACGCATGACCTTGAATAAAAAAGCTAATTAGCATGCATCTTCATCACACAAACACGCCCCACAACCAGTTTCCTAGTGCTTGCACTAACCAGGTAGGGACAGTAGGATCGAGATCCGCATGCGCTTGAAACAGTGGAAAAATTGTAAACAAGATATGCTTTTATGTACTGTTATGTAAGGTTGGTACGACCAATCTGTGCATTCACGTGCGCCCCCTTCATGTAGAATGTGGTAAAATTCATGATCTTTAATGAACTAAAGCGTTAAGTAGACTATACGATAAGCAAGATACGCGTTCATAGCTTTGAAACCCTTTTGGGAGTCGAAGGTTCTATCAAAACGCACGAAACTCCGTATATTCAAATCCGTACTACTCTATGGATCGGAAACCTGGTGAATGGCAGCAAAGTCTTCTGGCCGCTTGCAATCATTCCACAATAATTGCCTTCGTCGAATTTTTGGTGTAAAATGGCCATAAAAGATGAGGAATCAAGACCTGTGGCGGATTGCTGCTGAGGACCCGATCGCCCAGTTGATCAGTAGAAAAAAGTGGAGATGGGTTGGGCATACCTTGCGAAAACCTTATGATGACATCCCGCGTCATGCTCTGGTATAGAACCCAATCGGGAAGAGACGGGTCGGACGTTTGGGGCTATCTTGGAAGCGCTCGTGTGGAGAGGAATTCCGCAAGTGTGGACTTAACTGGAACGACATCAAACTGGCTGCTATGGACAGACCAAACTGGAGACAAGTTGCCGAGGCCCTATGGTCCTCCATGAACTCCAGGTCAAGTCAAGGTCTTTGGGTTTATAAATGTTAGTTATTATAAGCATATGATCCAATCTGCTCAGGTAGCGCTGTCGTAATAGACTCGACATGCTCTGTAAACGTTCTCCGGGAAGCCTTCCTGATTAGTTTTCTTAGGGTTTATTCACACTATGTTCAGAATGAGAAGGATGATTAGAAAATGAAAAGCACTCAGATTCCGTTCGTGTCTTGCGTAAACGTTTGAGTTTCCACTATCATACAGTGGAACATTTTGTACGCAAGCCATGTATACCTTTATTTTTGTCTTCGCCGTCATAGTGCGAAAGTTGACTAGATTAAACGGCTGGCTAGCGAGTGGCTTCTTTTGCAATCAACCGTCTTTGAGCATGATGTCAAAAATCATATTTGTGGTCTTCTCTGTTCATCACACCTTGTCGATTGGCTTCCAAAAAGTTGGATGCAGCAAATCGTAATGTTAAACACGAGCATGAAATTGTAATCATATGACGGTAAAAACGTCCCTTGCCAAACTTTTTTCACATGGTGAAAGAATATAAATCATATGAATGGCGTCCATCTGGAGAATATCCTGCTCTCAGCAGAGTCACTCTTCCTGATTTGTTCCCAATCCCCAAAATGCATTCTATGCAGTTTTATTTTCATTGAAGTAGAATATTTATTGTAGGAAATCTGGTGCATGTGTATCATCAGCTACGTGCTTTGGAAGATGTTATCCATAAAAATGCTATCAATACGCTATTCGACCTTTTATAATTTCTCGAAATACTTCAAGGTTCCCGCAATGCTCATTAAAAATCTCATAGAGTTATAGACCAAGTTTTCAAAGGAATGTCTTCATTGAATGATTTTGGTTTGCCATGAGAATAATTCGATAATTTTAGGAATTCTAAAGTTTACACATTTCATGAATTAACCCTGATTTATGTTAAAAAAACACTTCGTTGAATATACTTTAGTTGTATTAGTGTCCGCGTTTGAATAAAAATGGTCACAATCATATAAACTTTAAAATCACCTCGAATCAGTCCTCTAAATACTTTTATTAATATTGTGAAAATTAAATTAATTACATCATTTGGTTTGCGTCCGCATTTTCTTGGAGTTAGTCTGGCCTTAATAACAAGTAATTGGAAACAATAAAATATAGTTAGAAATCACGCCAAGCCGCCAAGCTATCGATTATTAAAGAGTGTTACACCTGAATTGATTCTAAAAAATATAGAAATAATTATTTTTGTGCACCGAACTAAACCATAGAGTTTGCACCATGACGGCTAATACTATGATTCACCAAACGGTGGTGCACACTAGCTAAACGGATCGATGTTTTACACGTAGTCTGAAACTAAACTGTAGATTGATTGCACCAACGGCAGGTAAAACAGTATACCGTAATTTTCATTACTGTATTAATAATCGTGCGAGATTTCGCTACGCTGCACAATGCATTTCAGTAAAATTGGGACAAAGTATAGTCTACTTAACGCTTTAGTTCATTAAAGATCATGAATTTTACAACATTCTACATGAAGGGGGCGCATGTGAATGTAAGGATTGGTCGTACCAACCTGAACCAACAGTACATAAAAGCACATCTTGTTTACCATTCTTCCACTGTTTTAAGCGCATGCGGATCCTGATCCTACTGTCCCTACCTGGTTAGTGCAAACAGCAGGAAACCGGTCGTGGGTCGTGTTTGTGTGATGGTGATGCATGCCAATTAGCTTTTTTATTCAAGGTCATGCGTTTTAAACCCATTCTGCATGGGTGTTGTCTCATATGATTGAACAGTTTGGTCGTACCAACCATACCCAACAGTGGCATAAAAGCACAACTTGTTTACCATGCTTACACTGTTCAAAACCAATTCGTATCCTGATCCGACTGTTCCTCCCTGATGAGTGCAAATAGGACGAAATCGGTAGCTGAATGTGTGTGATAGAGATGCATGCAAATGAGAATTTTTAGTCAATCTGATGTGTTTTACACGCAGCCTACATGAGTGGTTGCGCATGTATGCACAGGTTGGTCGTACAACCTTACACTGGTTTACCAATTCATCAACTATTTCAAGCGCATGCGGATCCTGATTCTACGGTCCGTACCTGATTGATGCAAACTTCAGGAAATCGGTTGTGGGGTGTGTGTGATGAAGATGTCTGCAAATGAGCTTTTCTAATAAAGATCATGGGCTTTACACGTAGTCTACATGAAAGGGGGCTCATGTGATTGAACGGGTTGGTCATACCAATCTTACACAACATTGGCGTACAAGCTTAACTTGTTTACCATACTTCCACTGTTTCAAGCGCATGCAGATCCTGATCTTACTGTCCCGACCTGATGTGTGCAAACAGCACAAAATCGATCGTGGGGTGATTTGTGTGAAGGAGATGCATGCAAATGTGTTTTATATTTATGATCATGGGTTTTAAACCCAGTCTACATGAGTGGGGGCTCATGTGATTGCACAGGTTGGTCGTACCAACCTCACCCACCAGTGGCATACAAGCACAACTTGTTTACCATTCTTTCACTGTTTCAAGCGGATGCGGATCCTGATTCTACGGTCCCTACCTGATTGATGCGAACTGCAGGAACCGGTTGTGGGGTGTGTGTGTGATGAAGATGTATGCAAATGAGATTTTCTATTAAAGATTATGGGCTTTACATGCAGTCTACATGAATGGGGGCTCATGTGATTGAACAGGTTCGTCATACCAATCTTACACAACATTGGCGTACAAGATTAACTTGTTTACCATACTTCCACTGTTTCAAGCGCATGCGGATCCTGATCCTACGGTCCCTACCTGATTGATGCAAACAGCAAGAAACCGGTTATGGGGTATGTGTGATGAAGATGTATGCAAATGAGCTTTTCTATTCAAGGTCATGGTCTTTACACCCAGTCTACATGAGTGGGGGCTCATATGATTGCACAGGTAGGTGGTATTAATGAAACCCAAAATCGGTATGCAAGCACAACTTGTTTACCATTCTTCCACTGTTTCAAGCGCATGCGGATCCTGATCCTACGGACCCCACCTGATTGATGCAAACTGCAAGAAACCGGTTGTGGCGTGTGTGATGGAGATGTATGCAAATGAGCTTTTCTATTTAAGATCATGGGCTTTACACCCAGTCTACATGCGTGGGGGCTTATATGATTTCACAGGTTGGTCGTAGTAATGTAATTCAACAGTGGCATACAAGCGCAACTTGTTTACCATTCTTCCACTGTTTTAAGCGCATGCGGATCCTGATCCTACGGTGTAATACTGCACCTAACTGTAAGTACAGAACTTTGCATGTTTGCGCAGTTATTCGTGTAATCTTCATCCGCATCTACCAAAAATTGAACCACCAGTTGGCCGAGAATACCAGGACTTTGTTTCCTTCGACGGTCCGATGTGAGAGCCTCGCATTGTGCGACACCTCTTATCCTAAAAAGTAAACGTCATTCAAGCATGGAAACTACGAGACCAGAATGTAAACGCCGCAGTTCTGCGTGTCAACCTTAATTGCCGTGTTTTATACGTTACCGGTATATCCGTATAAATGCGTTTTTTAGCGAAACGTGTGTGAAAATTTGCGATATTCCTGCAGTGAATCATCTTTCACTTTGAATCTTCGTGTTTTGTATGATTATTCGTTTTTTGGCAATGTATGTTTCATTCGTATTATCGCTTGTAAAATATACTTTTTGGCAGTTAATATAATTTCGAACGGTTAGACATTGACTTCTTCCGTTGTTGCGGAGTTTGTGTGCGTCGCTTTGTGCAGGAATTGTGAATAACGGATCCTGCAACATTTTAGCGAATTCTGCACCTCGTTTTCTATCTCTTTGAATTTCCTCTGTGGATTATCTTACCATAGTTGGATTTCACTAAATCTTTTTTGGAAATTCGCTATTTTTGACTTTTAGTAAGTTCATTCCATTTTATGTTGTATTTTGTGTAGTGTAGACTTATTTTTTGGGTCCACTATATCCTCACCATCAAACACGAAACGCAAGAAAAAGTCGTCTTCGACATTACATTCGGGAAATGGAAATTATAAATATTATCTAAGGTTAAAGATTAATTTTATTTTCAAACGTAGGGTCCAAAGATTATTTAAGCTGACAGATGTCAGAGTACTAATAGTGCGTGCAGATTTTCAATTCCAATATATGTGTGTAAAGCTGATTCATGGACAGCCTGATAAATATTGATGCACTAGGTAATAATATTGATTTTTTAATCCGAAACTTCCCCATCATTCACCCTGACAACAACTAAGCATTAGCAAGTTGGCGTTAAAAGTTTCTGAGGTTGTAAACCGTGTTTGTAATCAACCGTATTTGAGCATGATGCCAAACACCATATTTGTGGTATTCTGTGTTCAACAGACCTTGTCGATTGGCTCGAAAGAAGCTAGATGCAGCAAATCATAATGTTTAACATGAGCTTGAATTTGTAATCATATGACGGTAAAAACTGACATTGCCAACCTTCTTTGACATGGTGGAGAAATATAATTCGTATGAATGGCGTCCATCTGGAGAATATCCTGCTCTCAGCAGAGTCATTCTTCCTGACTTGTTCCCTATCCTCAAAATGCATTCTACGCAGTTTTCTTTTCATTGGAGTAGAGTATTTATTGTAGGAAATCTGGTACGTGTATATTATCAGCTACGTGCTTTGGAAGATGTTATCCATAAAAATGCTATCAATACGCTATTGGACCTTTTATAATTTCCCGAAATACTTCAAGGTTCCCGCAATGCTCATTAAAACTTTCATAGAGTTATAGACCAAGTTTTCAAAATAATGTCTTCATTGAATGATTTTGGTTTGCCATGAGAATTATTCGATAATTTTAGGAATTCTAAAGTTTACACATTTCATGAATTAACCCTGATTTATGTTAAAAAAACACTTCGTTGAATATATTTTAGTTGTATTAGTGTCCGCGTTTGAATAAAGATGGTCACAATCATATAAACTTTGAAATCACCTCGAATCCTTCCTCTGAATACTTTAATTAATATGGTGCAAAATAAATTAATTACATCATTCGGTTTGCGTCCGCATTTTCTTGGAGTTAGTCTGGCCTTAATAACAAGTAATTGGAAACAATAAAATATAGTTAGAAATCACGCCAAGCCGCCAAGCTATCGATTATTAATGGGTGTGTAGCGACCAAATCGTCACTGCAGAATAGTTTCTTTCACGGAAACTAGTTGACTGCTACAAGCCACGAGATTCTTAAACCGCGAGTGACCAGCGCTTACGAATCGATCCCAAATCAGAACAATACCTCAATTTACGCTGTACTATATTGACAAAGACGGTTAAAAAGCAAAATATAACAAACCTCAACGGTAATCGAATACAGGTTTCAATGTAAACCCAACGTGTCCAATAAACGGAAGTCAAACAGCTCAGTTGAGAGCACAAAAAATTACCGTTTTCCAATATCGGTAAACACGGGTGACGGACAAATCAAAATGTGCGGAAGCCCAAGTGCAGTTAAACAAACAAAACAATGTTCGGGGAAGAAAACTCTCACAGATTTAACATTTAGTTTAAATGTTATTTTTAATTTAGGAAACAAACAAAAAATATCACGGGAAAATTATGACACAAAAAACTGGATAAGGAACACGGGTGTAGGGTCGGAAACAAATTTCTCCAGTTCGTTTGATCTTGCTGGATCGAAAGAGGAATTTTCAAGACATCAACGCGGATTCATACAGTGTTACACATGAATTGATTCTGAAAATATATAGAAAAATTTATTTTTGTGCACTGACCTAAACTATAGAGTTTGGACAATGACAGTTGATATTATGATTCACCAAACGGAAGTGCACGATAGCAAAATGGATCGATGTTTTACATGTAGTCTCAAACTAATCTGTGGATTGTTTGCACTAACGGCAGGCGGTATACCGTAATTTTCAATTCTGTATTTTTATTTGTGCGAAATTACGCTACGATGCACAATGCATTTCAGTAAAATAGAAACAAAATTTAGTTTATTTAACACCGTTCATGGACAATCACGAACCCATTCAGGTATCAGTGTCACATCCTTCGAAATTCGATGATTTTGTTGATCGAGTTCGAATTCACCCGAAAACCGTAAAATAATTATCAATCTACAGCTACTCGTGTGCATACTCTCACTATATTATGCGAAAACGCGCTCCAATATAAAATGAATGATATTACTGTTAAATTGTTTCGAATATTATAAACGGCAATAAATAAACCATCCACCCTATCTAATATGCTGGAAAATCCCCATGTATCACTCCTACGTGGCATTGATGCTTTAAGGAGCAGTAGTCGCTGTTCTGCCCCAAAATATTACATTATTTTTGAGTTTTGATTTCTGAGTAATCGATGGTGCACTCATTAGGCGATTTCGCTTTATTATTTCGGTATTTATATCTAAAGATGCCTACATGTAAATACATGTATATACACATATATAGGGCACGAAGCTCAACGTGTCTGATTGAGGCAGTTCTCTCTCTTGTGTGTGTGTGTGAATACGCCGCTCATTTACGCCACGTTGTGGTTAGAATCTGATCCGATTAAATGTCTTGTAACATTAAATTCAGAGTTTTTGTAATTATAACTTCGATGCTAATTAATCGCATGGCATTCATCCAGAAAGCATAGAATTATGTGTGAAAAACGTTTGTCAAGTAACATTTGAGTTCAAATGTATATCATGACATGATGTATAAACTGATAAGCGTCTCTATATAACGATACGCACCGATGCATCTAATACCATTCCGACATAAAAAATCGATGACCATTTGATGCGTTTATGAAAGTAACGACACTGTGCTCCAATCTAAGAAAGAAATATTTATAACGCACTATTCAATAGTTTAACTCTGCCAAGGACCGTCCCAAGCCAGTCTGAGAAAGGAGGATGATTGTGCTTAGGGCTAGCAACACTATCCCGTAAAACCTACATTGCTACGGAAACGATGACAACAGATCCGAAAAAACTACTTATCAATGACTACAGGAGTGACGCGAACCTTACAAAAGGTCCCATGACCGATGGAGATGAAAGCCGAAAGGAAGTTTCCATTCCGATGGCCGATCTCCTTGCGCCGAAAATAACGATAAGACTTGGTTGCTGGAACGTTCGAACGCTGTATCAAGCTGGCAAGCTGGCTTAAGCCATACATGAGCTAAACAGGTATGATCTGAGTATAATTGGAATGTCCGACGTGAGACGGACCGGCTCTGGATAGCGAAAGGTAGGTAGCGGTGAGACTATTATTTGGTCAGGAAGGCAAGATAATCTCCATCCCGGTTAAGTCTCTCTGCTTGCAAGCAGAAAGACCAGCAGTACGATCATGCAATGGAAGTGTGTAAACGAGCGACTCCTATATGCTAGACTAAACTCGAACTTTTGCAAACTCTCGATTGTGGTAGCATACACTTCAACAGAAGATGCAGCCTAAGAGGAGAAAGACAGGTTTTACAAAGCCATGCAATCAGTCTTGAGGGTCATCCCAAATCCCGACCTACTGGAAGATTTTAACGCTAGAACTGGAACTGTAAATACGGGCAGGGAGCGTACCATGGGAGTGCATGGTGTTGGCCAACAGTATGTTAATGGGAAGAGGCTACTTGACTTTTGCGAATAGAACGATCTTGCCCTTGGAAGCACCCTATTTCCCCATGAAAACATTCAACAAAATAACCTGGTCTTCTCCGGACGGCAGAACAGAAAGTCAATTTGATCACATGATGATAAATGGTAAATGGAGGCGCTCGTTACAAGATGTGAGGGTCATGTGTGGTGCCGATATTGGTAGCGACCAGTTGCTGGTTGTGGGAAAGATTTGTTTGAAACTGAGAAGGGCAAATATCGGAATTCAGCGCAGCCCACGTTTGAATGTGAAAACGCTGAGCGATGACGCCACGAAAAAACCTTTTGGCAACATCCTGAGAGAGGAAATCAGCGCCCGGCCCAAGGATTCAATGACGATTGATGTTTTCAATTGCACACTAAAGGCCGCCGGAGAAAAGTTCTCGGGTACAGAGTGAGTGGCAATGCCTCGTGGAACTCGGCGAAAACCTGGCAACTCATAGATGAGAAAATAGATGAAAAGAAACGTATGCTGAGCCAGAAACCGTCTAATGAAAGGAATGCTATCACTGAAGAGTATATAATGAAAGATAAAGAGGTTAAAAAATCAGCGAGGAAGGACAAAAGATGGTATGTGGAAAACATAACACAAAAAGCAGAAGCGGCTTGTCGAAAGAATGTCTAAAGAATGTTATATCAGATTAATTGACAGCTCTGCAATCGTAGTCAGGCGAGCAATCAGCACGTGAGGACCCTTGGTGGAGAAGTAATAACTGCTGCGAAAGATGAGTTAGCCAGATGGCAAGAAAATTTCGAGCTTATTGTAAATCGCGCACCGCTTCAAACCAACGTAGATATACCTGAGGCAGCAACAGACCTCGACGTCATCACAGACCCCATCAGCCTCCAAGAGGAGCAATTTGCTATCCAGAGGTTGCAAAATGGTAAGGCAACAGGTGATGATGGAGTGTATGCTGAATTGCTCAAGGCGGATACAGAAGAGACGCCGAAAGTTTTGCGAAACGTATTATAGAACATCTGGGATACTGAGCAGATACCGGACGCCTGGCGTTCGGGTACTATAATCAAACTTCCGAAAAAAGGTAACATGAGCTACTGCACTAATTGGCGAGGTATTACGCTTCTATCAGTCACGAGCTAAGTATACTCCCTCCTCATTCTCCGACATGTATCCAATGCAGTTGAATCCATTTTACAACAAGAACAAGCAGGGTTCAGGAAAGGAAAATCTTGCATTGACCAAATCTTTGTCCCCCGTCAGATCCTGGAGCAGACACATGAATGGAATGCAGTGCTATGTGTTGCCCACATCGACTTCCAGAAAGCTTTCGATAGCATTCACCGACCAGTGTTATGAAAAATCCTCCCTCATTATGGTATAACATCAAATATATTAAATCTCATAAAAGCCTTCAATGAGAAGTTTTAATGCCAAGTCGCTCACAATGGAATGCTCAATGAGAAGTTTGAGGTTCTTATGAGAGTGAGGCAAGGCTGTATCCTCTCACCGATACACTTCTCCCTAACAATAGACTGGATTATGAGACAGGTAACCGATGGCAGGGCAGCAGGCATTCCATGGACCCCAGCGGGATCGCTAGAAGAACTGGACTATGCGGATGATGTTGCCCTCTTGGCGTGCAAGATCAGTGGCATCCGGAGCAAGAGCGATCGACTATCCGAAATTGGCAAGACAGTGAGTTTCGAAATTAACGCTGGCAAATCGGAGGTAATGCGGAAGAATGTTCCGATGCAACCACCAGTGTTCGTGGACGGTCAACCACTGGCGTGAAGTTGTCTTCGCCTCATGTGCCATTGGGCATGGAGAGGACTGAGTGAGTGAGTGATTCAATAGTTTGCGAACAAATCGTTTGGCTGTTTTATTGACCACATTGAAACAAGCATGGTGACAATCATACAAACTTTGAAATAACCTTCAATCGTTCCTCTAAATGATATAATTCATATTGTTCAAATTAGATTAAGTACATTATTTGGTTTGCGTAAACGTTTTACTGTAGTAAGAATTGTCTTAATAGCGAGTACTTGAAAATCACTACAAGATAGAAATCACGCCAATCCGCCAAGCTATCGATTAATAAAGAGTATTACACCTGAATTGATTCTAAAAAATATAGAAAAGAAATGATTTCGTGCACTGACCTAAACCGTAGAGTTCGCACCATGACGGCTAATATTATGGTTCACCAAACGGTGGTGCATGCTCAGCAAAACAACTCTATGGTTTACACGTAGTCGGTGTCGTCGCTGCAACCAATCTACCGATTATTTTTAAAAGGGTCACACACAGAGCTGTTTTGTTGAGCGTGCACCACAGTTTGGTGAACCATAATATTAGCCGTCATGGTGCGAACTCTACGGTTTAAGTCAGTGCACGAAAGCTTTTTTTTCTATATTTTCAGAATCAATTCAGATGTACCACCTTTTTATAATCGATGTGTTTGGCGTATTTGCGTGATTTCTATCTTTTAGTGATTTTTAAGTACTCGTTATTAGGACAATTCTTACTACAGTAAAACGTTTACGCAAACCAAATGATGTACTTAATATAATTTGAACAATATGAATTATATTATTCAGAGGAACGATTGAAGGTTATTTCAAAGTTTGTATGATTGTCACCATGTTTGTTCCAATGTCGTCACTAAATCAACCAAAAGATATGTTCGCAAACTATTAAATCAGTCACTCACTCAGTCTTTCCCATGCCCGATGGCACATGAGGCGAAGACCACTTCACGCAAGTGGTTTCGGTCTGCCGCTGCTCCCGTTGCCGTCTGCACTGTGAATCCTTGTGCATGTAGTTCGCGTTCCATCGTTCTGCGCCAAGTTTCTTTGGACCGTCCCTTTTTTCGTTTACCTTGCGGACGCCAGTAAATGGCTACCTTCGTATGCGAACTGGGATCCATCCTGCAGACATGACCGAACCATCTCCACCGACGTCTTTTGACTAATGTAGATACCATCTCCAGACCAGTTTTTCTCAGAAGCTCTCCATTCGAAATGGTGTGTGGCCAAAAAATCCGTAGAATCCTTCTCAAGCACTTAGCTTAAAACACGTTCATTCTGCGCTCAATCACAGCGGTCATCTTCCAGCATTCCGATGCATACAGCAATATACTCAGAACGTTGCTCTTGAAGAGTCTGATCTTCGTGTTAATGCTGAGAGCGGAGGATTTCCAAATGGAATTCAGCATGCAGAATGCTTGGTTCGCCTTCCCGATCCTTCTCCTGACCTCATCTTTACAGTCACCACTTACAGTCAGTTTGCTCCCAAGGTAGACTGTATCTGTAACCTCACTGAGCGGTTGACCGTCCACGAACACTGGTGGTTGCTCCAGAACATTCTTCCGCATTACCTCCGATTTGCCAGCGTTAATTTCTAAACCCACCGTCTTGCCAATTTCGGATAGTCGATCGCTCTTGCTCTGGATGTCACTGATCTTGCACGCCAAGAGGGCAACATCATCTGCATAGTCCAGGTCTTCTAGCGGTCCCGCTGGGGTCCATGGAATGCCTGCTGCCCTGCCATCGGTCACCTGTCTCATAATCCAGTCTATTGTTAGGGAGAAGAGTATCGGTGAGAGGATACATCCTTGCCTCACTCCCGTACGAACCTCAAACTTCTGAGTGAGCATTCCATTGTGAGCGACTTGGCATTCAAACTTCTCATAAAAGGCTTTTATGAGATTTACTATCTTTGATGGTATACCGTAATGACGAAGGATTTTCCATAACACTGGTCGGTGAACGCTATCGAAAGCCTTCTGAAAGTCTATGTAGGCCACACATAGCTCTGCATTCCATTCATGTGTCTGCTCCAGGATCTGACGGAGGACAAAGATTTGGTCAATGCGAGATTTTCCTTTCCTGAACCCGGCTTGCTCTTGTCGTAAAATGGATTCAACTGCATTGGAGACACGTCGGAGAATGATGCGGCAGAATACTTTGCTCGTAACTGATAGAAGCGTAATACCTCGCCAATTGGTGCAGTAGCTCAAGTCACCTTTCTTCGGAAGTTTGATTATAGTACCCGAACGCCAGGCGTCCGGTATCTGCTCAGTATCCCAGATGTTCTATAATACGTTTCGCAAAACTTTCGGCGTCTCTTCTGTATCCGCCTTGAGCAGTTCAGCATGCACTCCATCATCACCTGTTGCCTTACCATTTTTCAACCTCTGGATAGCAAATTGCTCCTCTTGGAGGCTGATGGGGTCTGTGATGACGTCGAGGTCTGTAGCTGCCTCAGGTATATCTACGTTGGTTTGAAGCGGTGCTGATTGCTTGCCTGACTACGATTGCAGAGCTCTCAATTAATCTGATATAACATTCTTAAATCATTCTTTCGACACGACGCTTCTGCTTGTCGTGTTAGGTTTTCCACATACCATCTTTTGTCCTTCCTCGCTGATTTTTTAACCTCTTTATCTTTCATTATATGCTCTTCAGTGATAGCATTCCTTTCATTAGACGGTTTCTGGCTCAGCATACGTTTCTTTTCATCTCTTTTCTCATCTATGAGTTGCCAGGTTTTCGCCGAGTTCCACGAGGCTTTGCCACTCACTCTGTACCCGAGAACGTTTTCTCCGACGGCCTTTAGTGTGCAATTGAAAACATCAATCGTCATTGAATCCTTGGGCCGGGCGCTGATTTCCTCTCTCAGGATGTTGCCAAAAGCTTTTTTCGTGGCGTCATTGCTCAGCGTTTTCACATTCAACCGTGGGCTGCACTGAATTCCGATATTTGCCCTTCTCAGTTTCAAACAAATCTTTCCCACAACCAGCAACTGGTCGCTACCAATATCGGCACCACGCATGACCCTCACATCTTGTAACGAGCGCCTCCATTTACCATTTATCATCATGTGATCAAATTGAATTTCTGTTCTGCCGTCCGGAGAAGACCAGGTTATTTTGTTGAATGTTTTTATGGGGAAATAGGGTGCTTCCAACGGCAAGATCGTTCTATTCGCAAAAGTCAAGTAGCCTCTCCCCATTATCATTCTGTTGGCCAACACCATGCACTTACACGGTACGCTCCTTGCCCGTATTTACAGTTCCGGTTCTAGCGTTAAAATCTCCCAGTAGGTCGTGCTTTGGGATGACCCTCAAGACTGATTGCATGGCTTCGTAAAACCTGTCTTTCTCCCCTTGGGCTGCATCTTCTGTTGGAGTGTATGCTACCACAATCGAAAGTTTGCAAAACATCGAGTTTAGTCTGGCACATAGGAGTCGCTCGTTTACACACTTCCATTGCATGATCGTACTGCTGGTCTTTCTGCTTGCAAGCAGAGCGCCTCCACCGTGATGGAGATTATCTTGCCTTCCTGACCAAATAATAGTCTCACCGCTATCTAGCTTTCGCTGTCCAGAGCCCTGCAATCTCACATCGGACATTACAGATCATACCTGTTGAGCTCATGTATGGCTTAAGCCAGCATGCCAGCTTGATACAGCGTTCGAACGTTCCAGCAACCAAGTCTTATCGTTATTTTCGGCGCGAGGAGATCGGCC
>JACCGJ010011426.1:0-15111 GCA_013407085.1 Atriophallophorus winterbourni | reverse complement strand
ACGAATTTCGTAAGAGCCACTTGTGATTGCGCAATATCCTAACCACCCTAGACAAGGGGTCAACACATTCGACGACATTTTGAATACGGGTGCTTGCTTTGAGTGAACTTCAAACTCAACCAACTGAGTTAAACTCATAAAACCACAGAAACGCTGGATCATATGCAGCTTGCTAGCTTGGATAAAGAATATACTCACAAATTGAATTTCAAGGCTCGGTAAGGATGAAACGTCTTTCTGAACGTGAGCCGTTACCAGAATTTTCTAATCTATATAAACGAGCATTTGATCCATATTTAGTAAGTCATATTGTAGAGGAAGATGAGGTAAAATTTGCATGAACGCTAAGACTGTGGTGAAGTGAATGGTGTCCCAGAAGGACCCGACCGCTATCCATAATTTAGCACAACCTAACCTGTTCCACGTGACATCCACAGATGTAGATGTAAATGCCACTCAAAGCACATTTTCGGTGAACTCCTTAATCTGCAACCTCTTCAAAAATGAAATTAGGCGAGGGAGTTTGCGAAATATTTTAAGAATGTTTCATTGCACTATTGTGTACAAATGGAACAGGGACGTTTGTTCTGTCCATCAATGAATCTGAGCATTACGGTCATGAATGACATGAGGCTTTGTTTATCAGATTTAGCTACAGGTGAACAAGTTGTCCAGACAAAAATAGATGTTTTTCATTAGGTAATCCACGGAAATATCTGATGCCGTTTTGTCAAACAAATGTTATCTTATCATTTAGTATTCTAACGTTGGAGACCATTTAATTCTACGCTTATTCAGCAGTATTTCTATCGTGGTACACAAACATCGTCGACTTCCGATGAATCCAAAATTATGTTCCGAAAATTCCACTTTTTCCACATTTTTTAAAATGATCCTCGGGATCGCATAGCTACCGATTTATCACATCAAGCGAAACAAAAAGCTGTTCATAAACAACAGCGTGACATAAAACTCCAACCATTGTCACTGGCGCATTTTTCCTTTTAATTTATGTCGAAAAATTCCCGCAAAAATCAAACGGGTAGGAATTAGGCTATTCGTAAATAAAGCGGACAAAACTTGCGAACGGACAAATTGTTCGAATTTATTGACAGTTGGGAAGCGTAATTGACAGCAAAATCGCGCGGTTAAACGAAATAGGAAGCACAAGGTTTGACAGTTGACCTTGAAAAATATTCTGAAACAAATGACAAGATTTATCAAATTTCGTGTTTGCTGAGTTATTGCGTGCATGAACAAGTTTGACTGCCATTTTTAAATTAAAAACGGCGCCAAATTTCATCTCTCAATTTTAGTCCACGAAAATTGTGATGGCAACAATCTCTATGTGAGGAGTGCGATCAATCTGGAATCGATAGAACGGGAGGAGATGGTGCAAATGAAACACATATGTTAAGACAAGAGTTACGCATTACTACACATTCAAAATCTATTGGAATTGGATTATATTCAACCCTGATTTGCTATGCTATTATTCAACTATATTTAGATGAACATTCTGGTTAATTTACAAATCAACCGACGGGAAAGAAATGGCGGAATTTGTTTCACTTAATTGTGTTTGAAGAGTGAAAATTCACGAACTAATGCAAAGGTTACTTGAAAGTGCAAAGGTTATAGGCTCATTAAAAACAAGTCAATTTATTTCATTGCTTACAGGGAAAGTCACATGTATTCATCGAGCTTCGAAGCAAAAACCTCAACTGATACCGAGCGTATGATTTCTTCGGGCAAGTTGCTCCACTTGAAGCAAATTCCGACGAATATCCAGTCGAGAATATGGGATGTTTAAGGCTTTGAATGTCTGTTTCTTAGAGTAAGGTCCTTGAGCATTATAAAATATTTGATAGGATGATTTTTGATGTGCTTCATTGTAAATGCCAGCATGAGGCAACCTCGAACCCGTCGTTGGCTACAATCATGTAGGTCAAGTTTTGACATTCGATCTTGGAAAGACGAACTTTTGTAACGAGAGCCCAACTTAGTCGCACGGTGATAATTCCTGTCAAGTAGATCGATATACTTCCTCAGCCATGTTGCCCAGGCTTGGATTGAATATTCCTTAATATAGAATTCATTATCATACCTAGCTGCCTGTTAGCAAGTAAGAAATTAAAAAGCATTGATAATGAACATATTCGGATTTTTAGCTAAATTTCCTAAAAAAATCATATCAAATCGAGCTTTTAAATACCATCTACTACAGTCAAATCCCGTTACTATGTCACCTCGCTATTATGTCATTCTCGGTATTAGACCATTTTTGCTCGATCGAGGCATATGGTATAGTTGCGAGGTTTGATTGTTTCAAGCGAATGGGGATCCTGATCCTACTGTTCCTACATGCAAACAGCACGAAACTAGTCGTGGGGTGTGTGTGTGACGGAGATGCATGCAAATGAGCATTCTTGGTTATAAAACCGTTTTTAAGAACCCTCATCAAATCTCGTTATTATGCTCCCCGACGAGACCGAGCATAAGTGGTATAATTCCGAAAGTAACATAATAGCAAGGTTTCATAGTACCGATCTCTGTTTCAAACATCCACGTTAACTAGAGCTGATGGTCTTCAACTCCGATAAAAGAAAGACCATGTTACTCATGTGCTCAATCATGAACTCAGAAAGCAAACGAAGACGCTTTTTACAAACTCAACAAAACACAACCCTTTTTAAGATGTTTATTACACAATCCTGACAAGTAATCGCAGGATCGCTGATCCTGTATACCAACCAACTCTATCTATGCAATACAAGGAAACTTGCGTGGGTGAGATTAACATGCCAGCTAAGCAAAATATGCTACTGAAAATGTTAATATCGTATATATTACGTTCGTTGAAGCAAATGATTCCCAAGGTTTTAATAGGAAAAATTTGGTCAAGATTTTTTGGACGATAAATTATAAGCGTATCTCAAGTATTAGCACTCATGACCGCTGGTAAAATTATTTCTTCTAATTGAGACCAGATGCGCAGTTCAGCAGAAAATCGGGCGACAAAATAATTAGAAACTGAAACGAAGTCAATCGCAGCCTTTAAAAAGTCAAATAACTCGCTAGCCTGGATGACGTTTACGGTGGCTTAGAAAGATCAGATTTATTCGATCCATTTCATAAACTTTCCAAGTTCTGATCTGGTGCTTCGTATAGTGATAAATTATATTGATAAAGAAAATAAGAAGTAATTTTTGCTCATTTTACAAAGAGCACGACTTCAATTCCGTTATCAAGAGCTCGAGCGTTTAGCATCAATTGAGCACCTTCCAATGTGGCTGAGCTTACCGGATCAACGGAGCACTCAGCATACAAAATAGTTCAGCACGCCGAGGAAATCCCGTTGTATAACATCAAACTGGGAAGCACGTTTACTACAGAAAAAGTACAAAGTAATTATTAAATGCTGAAAAATACTCATTTTGTTGAAAAGAGCATAATGAACAACGCAAGCATTCCAGAATATTCTTTACTTTAAGTTTATTAATCGATCTATCCTGGGAAATACATATTAGTCGGGAGAATTTAACTGATTTTTTATTCGCTATTAATTAAAATACGTTCGGGTTTACCATTCCTTCACTGTTTCAAACCATGCGGATCATAACCTTAATATCCCTACCTGATGAGCGCAAATAACAGTAAAGCGGTCGTTGGTTGTTTGATGAAAATTCATGAAAATGAGCTCTCTGTTCATGGACATGGGTTTACACCCTATCTACATGAGTGTGACCTCACGGGATTTAACAGGTTGGTCGTATTAACCTTATCCAACAGTGGCATACAAGCGGAACTTTTTTTAACCATTCTTCCACTGGTTCAAGCGCATCCGGATCCTGATCTTACTGCCCCTACCTGATGACTGCAAACTGCATGAAGTCGGTTGTGGGGTGTGAATGAAGGAAAAGCATGCAAATGAATATTTTGTTTCATGGTTATGGGTTTAACCCCATTTATCATGTGTTTGGACACATGCTTTGAACAGGTTGGTCGTACCAGCCTTAACCAACAGTGGCATACAAGCGCTCCTTGTTTACCATTTCCTCCACTGTACTGTCTTTACTCGATTAGTGCAAACAGCACGAATCCGTTCGTTAGATTTGTGTGATGGTAATGTCTGAACATGAGCATCTTTTGTGCACGTCTATCAGTTTCACCCTATCTACATGTGTTTTGGCGCTGGTGATTGAGCCGATTGGTTGTGCCAACCTTTTCCAACATTGGCTTAGAAGCACAACTTGTATATGTTTGGGCAAGGTTGAGCATTCTGACGTGGCTTCTGAAAGTTTATATCTAATGCCTTGGTAATAGTCTTACTGCGCTTTATACATTATATATATTAGGTAATAGTAATTCGAGCTGATTTATCTAATGATTACTAATTTGACCTAAATTATTCTGTGCACAAAATTGACCATAGAATAGAAACCCTCAAGAACCACATATCATGTATCATCACCCACGCGCTTTATAATGTATTATTGGATCACGGGAACAAAATGTGTTGATCATCGTTAACAATGATATGGTAAGTGGTTCAACCGGAAACGCTAGTAAATATGAACCGATGAGGGGGATGTGACCAAGGTATGATTCTGCTTTGAATCAAGATATGCCCTAGAAAACACGAGATCAAATCTAGATGCACTGAGCATAGAAGTGTATTTCACTTAAGCAACAACGCACCGTTAACGATTAATTAATACCAGTTATATTAATTAAGTCATATTGCAACAACGTATTGATTGTTTATGGTAAGCACAGACTTTCAACATTTTGCTGTGAGACGGCAAACCCTCAAATTATCAATCGATATATTATGCCACATAAACGGATATTGATTACCCTGACTTTATGGAAAGGACTCTAAGGCAATCAAACGATGTACACCTTGGCAGCAGCAAAAAGTAAACATAGACAGGTTGATTGAAAATCTAGTTGAAGATTGTAGCCATCACCGCTCGATTCAATCTTTAAAAGAGGCCGCTGGTTGGCTTTTAATCCAAATAGATCGGGTACTTGGAATAGTCATACAATTTGTCGACAACGTGATCAGACGTCTTCCATTATCACTGTTTGATCCTGTTGGCTTGACAACGTGATTATTCATCGTCTTTCAGCACTTTAGGTAATTTGTGCTCTGATACCGGACACCAAATCTGATGACACGTTTATTGGAATGTTCGTTACCAGATTACACTGTGTTGCCAGCAGAATTAGACGATTAAAAGCCAGTTACTTTGTGAATTGTAGCTGTAAGTTCAAAAGATTTCAAAGCAAGACTAATAAACTTATGGTTTATGTGACTTGAGATACAATAGACCCGAATTTCGAAATATAGAATAAACGAACCGGATAAACAAACAAGCATAATATGCCAACCTGTCTCGGTGATAAAAAAATGCGACGAAGATCTTTTGACAGAATTAGCAAAACCCGGTTACTGTACAATTTCATTGCCTCTAAAAAATTGACAAAGGAAAATGTTACTACTACGATTCCCGGGTTACGCAATCTACGAAAGCGATGGATCCCTTCTGTCAATTAAATGTCATTATTTGATCAATGCTTTCACGAAAAGTTAATTGTAATCGATTTTGAATAAATTCGATCGTCATGTGACAACTTATTTAGGATTAATTGCAATAGCTAAAAAGGACATTAGCGAAATCCATTTCATTTGATATACAGTTCAAAGCGCCAATGCATTAGAAGCTGAGTTCCGAGTATTGGTACATCAGAGTAAACACGAATTCACCTGTACGGACACTGCATTTCATCAAAGGTGAATGCTGTATACGCAGTAGCATGTTAGGCATGTAATAGATAGATAGATAACACTTTTGCCAGATTTTTCAGTACACCAAAATTTCCAGCGGTTTTAAACATGCCGAAAATTGAGAAGCAGGCTGACGTCCGACGTCGACATTGTCGGACCAATAAATACAAATACTGTTACATTCTAAAAACTCACTTAAATGCATCTATGCCAATGCTCAAAGTTTGTTCAACAAATTGACTGAACTGACCGAGCTGTGCAAACGATACACGCCAGACCTCGTTGCTGTTACTGAAACCTGGTTTCAATCCTGTATGACTGAGAGTGAACTCTTAATCCCCAACATGCTGCTAATACGGAACGATCGCCCAAGAAAAGGTGGTGGTGTGGCTTTATACTGTCACGAACGGCTTCAGTGCACGAAAATTAACTCTCCAAAACCTGATTTCGAAGATACCCTCTGGTGCAGTCTCACGAATGTGTCACAGGACGATTGCATTCTTGGAATCATATATCGCCCTCCAGCCTCATATAATACTCAAAATGACAGGTTATTACAAGCGCTAAATTTCTCCGGAGAGAAGCGTAGCTCGCAATTACTACTCATGGGGGACGTCAATCTTCCTCATCTCTTTTCCATATCCGATCACCCTCTATACACATTTGATCACAAATTTCGTGAGGTAATCGAAATGATTCCACTTCATAATCATGTGTTTGACTTTACTCATAGAAGAGGATCAGAGTTGCCATTCATTTTGGATCTAATCTTTACTTTCGAGAAAACAGCAGTTGAGGGTGTTGAGTACATTACGCCCCTCGGTCGGATTGATCATCTGGTGCTAGCCTTTGAGTTTGCTTGCAGTGCTAGACGAGTTTGTGCGTCCGCCAAACAATTCAGAAAGATCGACTACGCGGGTCTACGTGTATCGCTTGGGCTAGTAAATTGGCAAGAACTTGATCAGCACAACACCGAACCACATTGCAGTGTGCTCACGAAAATACTTCAGTCAAACAAAGATCATAATTCGCGATTTGTTGATGAACGACGGGCAAGTGACTTTCGATTTAAGCTTCGCAGTCACGCAAAAAATGGCTCGAGAAACGAAACTTTGCTTGGACTGAACACCGAAAGACCAGAACTGATGCCCCTTGGCAGCAATTTTGTAAAATTCGTAACAAAGTGAATGCTCTCGTCAAAGAGGAAAAGCAATATTACCATCGCTCTCTGTCTTTGAAAATGGAAGAAAACCCTAAACCTCTCTATCGGATTGTCAATGCTCAGACCAGTGTGAAACCAGGGGTGTTTCCTGTTATTTCTGAAAATGGATTAACAGTCACAACAAAGGAAACGGCTGAAATTCTCGCTCAATTTTATGCAAATATGTTTAGCTCGATAACGGTTATGGCGAATGAGAAATTACTGACATCGATTGTATCTCAACAACTGAATAATATTGAGGTTAATTCAGCGATTATACGAAGACACTTGTGTCGACTGAACCCTAGGAAACCTCCTGGAGCCGATGGAATAACACCAGCACTACTAAAATCCCGTGACCAGCAGCTGTGTGAACCACTATGCCAATTGTTCCAACATTCCCTAACCGAATGAGTGGTGCCAACAAAGTGGAAGACAAGGGTAATTTCACCAATTTATAAGGGTGGTAAACGTTCAGATCCCGCGAACTACCGTCCAGTCACCCTACTCCCCGTGATATCCAAAGTTATGGAGCGCACAGTGACGGAAAATATATTTCATCACTTGGAATCACAAAATATACTATCTGTCGCCCAGCATGGGTTTCGTAAAGCTCGCTCATGCTTGACAAACTTGCTGACGGTATTCAACGATTGCACCCAAACGGTTGACGCAGGAGACAGTGTGCACGCGTGCTTTCTGGATATGTCGAAAGCTTTCTACAGAGTTGATCATTTCCTGTTGCTACAAAATCTGAAACAGATTGGTATTGACGGGCAGCTACTCGTATGTTTCGAAGGCTACCTCAATGGGCGCTAGGCAACCGTTCGAGTTAACGGGGTACAATCACGAGCCATTAATACCTCCAGTGGTGTACCACAAGGTTCCTTTCTCGGACCAGTGCTTTTCTTAGTTTACATCAATGATTTACCTGAGACGATCTCATGCAAGGTAGTTCTTTTTGCGGATGATGTTAAACTTTGGATGCGAATAAAATCAACTGCGGACTGCGTAAAACTCCAAAGTGATTTAGATGCACTACACGAATGGTCAGTTAGAAATAAACTGCCGTTCAATTTTCAAAAATGCAAGTTACTGCAAATCGGTAATCCCTTTCAGTACGAATATCACTTTGGGCAGACGATTTTGAGCTGGACCGAATCGGAGAAGGATCTTTGAGTCTGGATATGTGGCAGCCTAAAGAACAGCGTGCATTGTGAGGTCATTTACAAGCGTGCTTCAAAGCTTCTAGGTATGCTTCGACGGATCTTCAGAACCTTTACGCCTGTAACGTTGCCAAGAATCATGAAGACCTACTTAATTCCCACAATGGAACACGCATGGACTCCGTGGATGAAAAAAGATATATTCTTGCTTGACAGGATATATCATCGTGCAACTAAACTCGTGCGTGGTTATCGAAACCTTACATACGAGGAAAGGTTGAAAAAGCTAAAGCTCCCCACTCCTCTTCAACGTAGACTTCGAAGTGACGTTATCATTACTTACAAAATATTGAATACTCCAGATCATCCACTCAAACATTTGTTCAAATACCGTGAATCAGGAATTACACGTAGCCACTCAGCAGCACTACAAATTCCCCATTCCCGTACTAACTGTCGCCGATATTTCTATTCGGTACGTGTCTGTTTCCTGTGGAATGCCCTTCCCGAAGCAATTATCACCTCTCCCTGTATCAAAACATTCACTCGAACCTTGGACACTTATTTGTTACATACCGATTTGACGATGCCCGTGTATTGACTCCAGCGACATCGTATAATTGTTTTTTTTAAACCTCTTATTGAACGCATATTTACTATGATATGGTAATCGTTAAGTTATGTGCTTTTCGTGACCATAAATTCTTGAATCTTGAATCTTGAATTTAGTTGAATCAAATTCGATAGGTACAATGTTTACGCAGCTTGAATCAAGTAATTACGTTAATCCCTCTGTTGGTGACACAACTTACCACTGGCCATATTTATTAATATTATTATTATTATCGAATCGTTTGCTCAGCGCGCGAAAACGTGTCACGTCTGAACATCTCGCGCACATTGGCTGACAATCCTCGAATGCAATCCAGACGTAATCAACACGCTTGAGAGGAATTGTTATTTGATTAAGCGTCAACGAGTGCACATGAAGTGGATTTGCGCAAATCGCGAAAGAAAAATGCAACTGAAGACACAATAAAGATGTTTATGAACCAACAAATGTTTGTAGCATTTAATTCAAAATAAAGCGGTCGAATAAGGGTCTCTCAACGCCAGCAATGTTTTAATGAGACAAGTTGTATTTAACCAAAACAAGACTACTCCAATGTGACATTGTTAATATGATTGGTTTTTAAGCGAAATCTAGTAGATTATTTCTCAAGAATAGCCAAACGAATCCTTTCCGATATCGATTCAACAAAATAGATGATATTATGGATTCACGAAAACCAATGACCAGCCATACTTACCCTTCTATTTAAGTGAAATATTTTTTTGCGCGTTTATTGCTGTAGATATTCTGAGCGTTAAACGCATAAATTTTTATTTCACAAAAAGTTGTTATAATTGAGGTGAATTTCCAATCCTACTATTTTTTCCATGAAACATGAAGCAAAAAAAGCTAATTTTCGGCACACGACCTGTGGCACAAATATTAAAAAAGTTTCTCACAGTAGACCAAAGACAGAACAAACCGTCTTTTACTTCAAAAATGGAGCCTTATTATTGGCGAAAGCAATTGGAGTTCACAAACCACATAGGTTTATATGTCATTGAGAAGAGCAGTTAAGAGAAGATTTGGGTTTTTTGGATATGCTGTAGATTAAAAACACTACTTCAAACAACCACTGTCTTTACGAAATCAACACTTGTCCCCAAACTATTCAAAACAGGTATTTGGGACATTTTCGTCCAAGATCTCCTTACAGATCTTGAATGCATATCTGAGACCAGTCATGGAATACACTGTGCATTCATGGTCACCGTGGCTCGAGAAAGAAGTAGTATATATCAACGCTCTGCAAAAGTATACATCTGCATCCGAAACAAGCCTTGACGAGAAAGGATAGCTTATCAGAATTTGTTTGACTTTTCTTATCGACGAAACAAAGAAAATTTTATCCTACTTTACAAATAATATTCCATACCCCTAACAATCTCTCAGAGCGAATCCTAACGCGAAGAGAAAAGCGGAATCATCGGACCCATGATTATTCACTGATGGCACCCCATTCTCGCCTAAAGTTCAGAAGGTATTTCAATTCTATTCGTGTCTTTTTTACTTGGAACAGTTTTTCTACCGTTATGCACTCCACTAACATGCATGAGTTTGAAAGTAAATTAGACGAGTTTTTATTTAATTACTCGTTTCCAGACTACTTATATACTGTTTATACTAATTGCTTATGCTGTTTTATACACTTACATTTTACTTATCACCATATCATGGTTATTGTTAAGCTTGATGCTCTTCAGACCATAAACACCTTGAAACTTGAATAAATCAATCGTTCAAATTACACGCAAATATTACGGAACAAATATTACAATGAAATGAAAAGTCATGTAGCTACGTAGCTAAGCCTCAAACCGTGACATGAAATGACTGCCGAATGTTCGTGCACGTTCACAATCTTGGTTATAATATTGTGTACCCACAAAGATTTCAGTTTCTCGTGACCTTGAATCAATGAATCGTTTTCAACCGTACAATGCGTTTGTTTTGGTATATATAGTTCGGCACCACGCTGCGCAATAGACCCCATAGCAAGTTCAATGACTATTATATCAAAACCACTCAATTAAACGGTACAGGATTCATGTGTATTTTATGATAATACGTAAATTAGTGTTGTGTTTGAAACAATTAGAAGTAATTTAAGCAGCGGGTTTTTTTAAAGACTTCATGGTGTGAATCGACAACCATACTGGTTCAAGTTGATGCTCAAATTAATTTATCGAAAAATACATAAATTTGACTAATTGATTTTTATTTATTGTTCATTTTAAATAGCGGTTTTGTGATTAAATCAAGATAAACTAGTTTTATAACAAAGCCGGGAAAAATTGAAGCGTCAAATATTTTAAACCCCAATCAAATTAAATCCCTTTTACTACCCGAAATTAAAGAAAGGATTAAGATAATTTGGGATTCAAACTAGATAATCAAATATATGGATTTTCGTGGTTGAAAGATTGAATATTATAACCGTAATCATCTTCCCATAAACCAATGATTGAAAAATAGATAAAACAACACAAAAGAAAGATGAAAATCCATTGGATGTTTTTTAAGGTGAAGATAGAAGGGAGTAATCCTTTTTTAGCGTATTCGCTAAATTTCCAATATATTACAAGTGTAAAATTCGCGTTAAAAATTCCTAAAATTGTTATACTACGAGTGAAAACGTCTGCAACAATCCATCAACATAATTTTGCATTGTAATGTTTGAGAAGGCGCAACGGTCTAACTAGCAGCGAGGCAAAGTGAAGAGATGTAGCTCACCCGGATTAATATAACACATTTATGTAACATGTTCTTTTTCATGGTAAATTCTGAGATCAACAATATCTAGTATATGTCAGAAGCCAAGCGCTAATTCATAAAGTACACGTTAATCTTACTTGCTATCTGCATAAAAGATGCTGCGATTATTAACGCGAACCTAAAGACCAAAACATTTTCGTTCACAAGTACAGAGTACATTTAAATGATAAACCGGTATTTGACGTGGAAAAAACTGCTAAGGAATGTGAAAAATTTCCGATTGCCCACAAATTCGAATTCGTGTTCACAAACACGTCTGCTATTCTTTAATTATCTCGGTCTTCTGAACTCAAGTCACAAATCGCTTGTAACTGCTAAATCCATTCAAAAATCTAACAGATCAACACAGATTTGATGTGTAACTACGCTAACGTTGTTTGAACATAAATTCAAGGAGGTTATAGAATTTGCTTCACTACACAATCACGTTAACCAGCCAACTCGCTGACGGGGTCTTGACCAACCTTCAACCCTTGACCTTGTCTTAACGCCTGAGGCAACCGCAGTCGAGGGTATACAATATCTGGCACCACTGGGAAAGAGTGATCATGTTGTGCTTTTGTTTGATTATGTATGTAGTGCGGAACGATTGTGTGAACAGACGAAAGTCATAATGAAAATACAATTTGAATCCTTAAATATCAGTCTCCGGGATGCACACACTCATGAGTTTGATTCAATGGATCCTGGCTCATATTACAATTCGTTTCTAAATTATCTCAATTCGAAGATTTAGAAAACTCGATTTCGTACCACAAAAATGCAGCTACAACAACCAGTTTGTTATTCGGAGTAGAACGAAGAAATGGTTATCTGTTAAGCGAGAGTCTTGGGTAACTCATAAGAAGTTTGGTACGGAAGAAACTTGGAAGCGATTATGTAAGATACGGAATAACGTCACGACTCTTGTAAGAGAAGATCGCATGCAATTCCAATGGAACTTGCTTAAGAGAATGGAAAAGAATCCTAAGCTTCTCTACAAGATAGTAAATGAACGATCACAGATCAAACCAGGTGTATTCTCTGTACTAACACCTCATGGATTGACCCACACTGCCCAAGATACCGCCGACGCTTTAGCAACGTTTTACTCATTTGTCTTCAATCCCAAGCGTTGTATACCATATCAACTTTCATCAAGTTCGCCACATTTCGAATTATTAAGTGAAATGACTATCAACGAATACATGGTTGGGCGGGAACTTTGTCGACTAAACGAAACGAAGTCCCCTGGCGCAGACAAAATTACCCCCGCCGTACTTCGCATGTGTCGCGTTGCTTTGACTGCTCCTCTCACTCGCATATTCAATCTCAGCTTAAATGAAGGAAAAATACCACCGCAATGGAAAGCATGGATGATAACTCCTATTTATATAGGCGGTAGCCGTTCAGACACAGCAAACTATAGACCGGTAACGTTACTTCCGGTGATCTCCAAATTAATGGAACGCATTGTGACTGCGCGCATAAGAGAACATTTTGAAAACCAAAATATTTTGACCGCAGCACAACACGGTTTTCGAAGAGGTCGTTGCTGTTTATCTAACCTTCTTACAACGTTCGAAGATTGGACCAAGGAACTAGACGAAGGTGAGGCTGTGCATGCTTGCTACATCGATATTTCCAAAGCTTTCGATAGAGTCAACCATGACATCCTAATTAAAAAGCTCGAATCCTATGGAATAACGGGAATATTGCTGAATTGAATAAGGGACTATCTTACTGATAGACACGTCCAAGTTTGCGTTGGCAGCACCTTATCCAGAAAAATAGACGTCACGAGTGAAGTTCCGCAAGGCTCGGTGATTGTACCTCTTCTATTCTTGGTGTATATGATATTGGATGCAACTTGATACTATTTGCCGATAATATTAAAATTTGGAAACGTGTCAGGTCTGTGAATGACTGTATGGCATTTCAACGGGATCTAAGCATCTTATTTCGTTGGTCCCAGTTAAATGAGTTACCATTTAACCCTGCGAAATGTAAAATGCTGCAGCTTGGAAAATCTCTGCACCACATTTATCAGATTGGCACGCAAGATCTCGTCTGGACCACAGCAGAAAAAAAGATCTGGGTACTGGGTTTTCGTTAACCGAATCCTGGACAGCATGGCCGGAGGGTGTACAATAAAAGCTTGTTCGTATCTTGAGTATTCTCAAAAGAAATTCCGGATTATAAGCCCGAAACACATACCAGGGTAATTAACACGGAAGATTCCATCCAAGCCTGGGCCACATGGTGCTTGAGGGAAGGATATCGAAAAACACTCGACAGGATTTCATCGTGCTACAAAGTTGCTCTCCCGGTACAGAAATTTGCCTTTCACGGAGCGAATGTTAAAACTGAACCTACAAGATTTTACCCAACGGCGGATACGTAGTGACCTTATGTTGACCTTCAAAATCCTGCATTCTGTAAACCATCCCCTTAAACAATTGCTAAAGCCCAATGACCTTACTAGAACACGAACACATTCAAAGGCTTTAAGCATTCCGCATTCTCGATTGGATATACGTCGTAATTTTTTCTCCGTAAGAATTTGTTTCACTTGGAACTATTTGCTTGAAGAAATCACACGATCAGAATCTGTTGAGGTTTTCGCTTCCAAACTCGATGAGTTTATGACGAACCATGCGGTATGCGAATGTCCCTATTGATTTTTGAGATAATTTATATTTTTTTATATATTTTTATATGTTCCATATACCTTGTTATCCTATGGTTATTGTTAAGCTTAATGCTTTTTCTACCAAACAATTATCTGAGTTCTGAGTTCTGAGTTCATATTTGGGGTTTGATCATCCATTGTGACATACACTCATCGTTTCTATTCATAGGATTGAAATACAAATTATCAGCTGATCTTCCGTTCAAGGTCAACGATAAATAAAAGTATTCATACGCTGATACATGTTATGTATGCAAGATCAGGATGCTAATAATTCATACACCAGAGTCTAACTTGCATCCCCTGTGATGGAGGTCGTTTTCATCGTCTGTAAATATTATTTTATGCGATATTGGAATCCAGGCATTCTTGATACTCTGCTTTATGGAAAAATACTCAAAATTTCGCTCGCTTTATTTATCTGAACATGCATGAAACATCTCGATAAGATTCATCGAATCCCATACCCTAACCATTCAATCAAACAATCACGGACCATCTGCTAAGCCAACCAGGAAATAAGGAATATTATCTCTTGCCACATTCACGTGACCGGAGCAATTTGGAGCAAATTAGTGGGACATCTGTCGACTGGAATGGAATTTTTAGGCCACAAACGGGTGGGATATTGTCCCTAAAATGATTAAATTCAAATTATTTTCTAATCGCACGTCTCTACCGCGCGATGGTAACTCTGGCCAAATGTGAATCGATGTGAGATGAATGTGACCTTGATGAAATAGTTGAAGGTTAATGTTTGACGGAATTTTACAGTAAAGGTTATGCTTTTGATTATGCACAAGTAGTGATTTTTAGAAACAGTGGTTATATTTTCAAAAGGGCTTTTCCAGTTGAAATTTAGAAGTGATAATTCACTGTGAGGTTCCAATT
>JACCGJ010011425.1:0-24051 GCA_013407085.1 Atriophallophorus winterbourni | reverse complement strand
GCAACGTAAACTAATTGTACTTCAAGCTATTCATTTTTTTGTTCATCCGCGCCCAGTGACTCCGTGGTAGTCTCCTGTTTTGGCGCGGATTCCAGTTCGTTTGTGTTCGTGGAAGCGTCATCTTGTTCCAGAGGTGCTCCTGGATATATTGTAAATAAAGGGGGACGGAGATTTTTCAGGTCTGATATATTTAATCCAGGAAGATCGGTGTCCACCAGAAGCTGCGTATTTGTTGGCCCATTATTCATGTCCACGTCATTTGTAAATGTTTCTACGGCATCGGTCTGCGATGCGGGTATTTCAGTTGTAGTGTTGATGGCTTCTTCCGTTGTGGTATTGAGTTGCTCATTTTGATTGCTTTCATTCGCGTCTTTTGTTGTTTCGGTTGTCACATCCATGGGTGCCATCGTTGTTGTTGTTGTTGTTGTTGGTTCCTCAGTTGGTAATTTCGATGTATCTGGCAATTGATGTCTCATTGATTCCCTGGCAATTTTGAATGGTAAAATATTCGAGGGGAAAAGCAATGAAGCAAGAAAGTTGTTCAGCCCGTATGATCTATGAATTTCGGCAGGGGGTTCGACTGATTTTACAACTTCCTTGCAAACGAACGCTCGCGGTTCAGTGCATGGAGTTAACTCGGCGCTCCAGTTGCCATGACCATCAGATTGTAGGTTTCCGGTTATGCACCCGTGACTATTCACTCGCCAATTTGTCATCCAACGCTTTCTTTCTGTCACCGGAAATCGGTGATACGTGAAATATGATGCATCAATCCAATGTAGGATGAAGAGCCTAGAGTTGGAACGTTGAACTGTACCGCCTAACCATACTTCGCTTGGGTATGGCGTCCCGAATACGGTGGCTAACATGTGCTGTAAAGGAATGATTAAATTGGATTCGTCAATTTTATTATGGATGCACCAATTCAAAGTGTATAGGTCATTGCTTAATGTTTCTTGGGAGGACAATAAACACGAAAGCTATTTTGTGAGGATTTAGCTCACGACCAATCAGATGACATCATGGGTTTGTGATGTACATCCATGGTCGACATCAACAGGAGGCCAACTGTATGTGTAGGGCATAAACCTCAAGTAGATAGAGAGAGAGCGTTATACTCTGCTCCGACGCTAAGCGTATGTTAGACAAATGGATTTAATATTCCAGAGTGATGCGAAAGGCATGGGTAAACTTCTCACTAACATATCGGGCTACATACTCGCGCTTACACAGGATGAAAACAGCGCCAAGGCATGCGGATCATGCTGGTCATGTCATTACCTGATAAGTGAAAGAACACGGTTGTGGGTGTGTGATAAAATTACATGAAAATACGAATTTTGTGAAAGCAGACCTTGCCTATTCAAAGCCAAACATGATTATGGCAGGTGAAATAAGTTGCCAATTTATTAGTAAAATACTGACTCAATTTGATTTCGCTTATTTTATCATCACTCAGTATTCAAAGTTGATTGTCTAAGTGGCACGTCCAAGGATAAGTCGTGTAACAAATGAGGTAACTTATATCAAAATGTATAATATGTGGAATACATATTGACCTAAATATAAAACACATTTGCATGCATCTCCTTCACACAAAACACCCCATAACCGGTTTCGTGCTGTTTGCACTCATCAGGTAGGGACGTAGGATCAGGATCCGCATGCGCTTGACCTAATTTAAATGATTTAAAACTTATAATCATATGAGCCAAAGTGGGAATGCACAGATCTCAAGTTTGTAGAAGAGAATCAAGTTAACTGTTATACAACTGTCCGATTCATATACGGCAATTTGTCACAATGAATAAATTCTTAATCTTAAACCATTCACGTCCATGGTAGCGGAGATTCTTCTTGCCTTTGTGATTTTACAATAAATTAATGCGGGGGTAGTTGAAAAAAGTGTAAATTAATACATGCAAACTCATTCGTATACTTCCATTACAAAACTTTATGCCTTCATCTGATCCGTGACTAAATAAACCAACAACTTCCAACAAAATAAATTGTGTATCATCACTAAATTGTGAAATATTAGAGAACGAATCTGATCTTCTATAGAGCATATTCACTTATAGTGATACTTTATCAATTGACATTCAATTTTAGATTGCCAACAGTGGGTGATAAAGAATTACGTTACATGATTGAATGCATCCTAGAACTTACCCATTCCTCTTCAGAAAGTATGGATGCGAGGTGCATCGGATCAGAGAATTCTGTAGCACAATACCGCTCCGCTTGTGCAAATCCTAGCGAGACGTTCGTCACCATGACGTAATTAATTCCTTTGTACGATGCGGTCGTTAAATGTTTCACTTCTGGTAGCGCAGTCGCGGGATTATCTTCAGATCGGAAAGGTGTTGACAACCATGGTTGCAACGCTGCTCCTAACAAATTCGCTGAATTTATCAAAAGAGCATCGCTTCTATCTGTAATCAAAAATAGGCAGAAAATTGACAAAACGATTTTGAATGACATGATTCTTGACCGAGTTCGAGCCAAATTGTAACAACGAATGCTTGAGGTATCGTCTGTGAACTAAGCTCAAATTAGTACTGGTAATTTATCGATTAAACCAGAGAAGTGGGTAAGATTTATGAGTAGTTTTCATCTCTTGAAATCGATGTGTTCAACCGGAAATCAATATATCGATTAAACTCACAATCAAGAAAGCCGTAAACTGGTAGTTTTTTTACGAAGAAGCAATATTAACGTGCAAACTGACATGAGTTTGCTTATTAAAAAGTTATGCAATGCGCTCATAGCAATTCGCGAATATTCTGGACAACAAATGCATTATTCTTTCAGGCAAAATTGTCAATATTTAGATTATAACGAGAAGATCATAATTCTACAAATCGAGGATATCAACATTCTTTAACCATTTCATTAGCAAAAGTTTATCTCCTATGATTTGAGGGTCACTAATTCCCAATAAAAGTCACCATATTCATCTCGAGGATTTCATTAGATAGAAAATTAACATCTCCGAACGGTTAGTGGCATCACACACCATTCATACAATACAATACAATATGTAAGGGAGAAAATGTATTAACGAGATGATATGCTTCACTGGTAGTGCTGTCAATAAAGAATTTAAATTAGAAAGTTGGCTTTTGTGCAGGTTGCGCTTACGCTACAATCACGTTTGTAGTAGCGATACGTAAGCCCTTGTCATTAATCATACAAACTAAGTAGAACTTACCTTTCACCACACAGCTTAGAAACGCAGTGTGAAGCCTAATCTTCATGCGGGACACAGCGGATAGTGCGCTCTGTTTGTGAATTTCGATCTGGCCGATATTGTGCAAATGTTACCAAGTAACTGAGTACTGTTTATCCCATGAACGCGGCGGGAGAGATTGCTCCTCCCGAATCGGAATGTATAATCAAGTGGAATGCTGTGAAGCCTCTTATCGTGTGCTTGTGATGTAAATCCATTTTCGACATGATTCAAGATTTATGGTGAAAAATCGAATATTTAAAGTAATTCAAAGTTTTAATGGTCCAAAAAGCAAATACTTTACAGTAATCACAGGTTTTAATATGGGGAATGCATAAAAATGACACAAATGTTTTATCAATATGGAAAATCAGCACGTGTATTCATGTGCAAGGTTGGATTTGGTCACCATATACTTTTCAAGTTCAGCTTAGAACATGTTCAGGCTTGATATGTGGGGGCAAAGAGTTCCATATAAAAAAATCTCGGACAGCAAAGAAAAACCTTCGACAATTTGATCTGGAGTGTGGAATAATTAACTTGCAGCCATGAGATCTGCTACCACGTGCTTCTTGCCGATGAAACAGGTGTTCAAGTGGGTGATCCACTGTATGCAGAATGTTGAACAGCAGGATCAAGTCACCCCTGAGACAACGGTACGAAAAGTCAAAGAGGTTTAGTGTTGCAATCCGCTCCTCGTATGGCCTGTTGTATAGCCCGGTCACCAGTTTTGTAGCGCGGTGGCATACGCGTTGCAGCAAGGTCATGCCCTTCTGCAACCATGGGGACCATGCTTGAACAGCGTACTCCATTGTTGGTCTGATATAGGCGTTAATTATCCGCCGGAGTATCTGCTTTGTGAAACTACCGAAGATCCTTCTGAGCAAGGCTAAGCTTTGGCAAGACTTTTTATATACAACAGAACACTGCCGTGAAGACTCAACTTACTGCTAATCCACACACCCAGGTCTTTCTCTTCCGTAACCCATGAAAGTTTCTGAGATCCCAGAGAATATGTGAATTGGAATGATTTAACGACGTTTACCGTTTTACATTTTTTGAATGTTGAATGGTAGGCAGTTGCGCAAGGACCATGTACGAAGTGCTCCGAGATCTTTTTGTAGAATTTGGCAATCTTCCATGGTGCGTACGCTAGTTCAGACTTTGATGTCATCCGCATATAAAATTATTCTGCTACGATTTCAAGTATATCGAGGAAGAGTAATGGCCCCAAGACTGAGCCTTGAGGTATGCCACTTGTAACTTCTACTGGGTTGGATAGTGCTCCATCAACCCTAACACTGATAACTCTACCTGTCAAGTAATCCTGTATCCAGTCCAATAATCTACTGCTGATCCATTTTTTGTAGCAGTATGCTGTGGTTAACACGGTTAAAAGCTTTAGACATATCCAAATAACAAGCATTGATGGGGTATCCATTATCCACGGCTCGAGTCCAATTATAAAGAGTTATGAGAAGATTGGTGAGACAGTAGTGTCTTGTCCTGAATCCGTGGTGTGGGATGAAAAGAAGTTTATTTTGTTCCAAGTGTTTGATAAGTTCATCTGCTACAAATAGTTCGAGAACTTTAGAGACCACTGGCAACAACGTGACTGGACTGTAGTTAGACACATCGGATCGGTTCCCTCCTTTTTATATCGGAGTGATTAATCCACTTTTCCAGTCAGTAGCAACCTTGCTGCAACTCAGTGACAGGTTGAAAATATCAGAGAGTGGTGAGAATAGAGCATGTGCGCATTGTTTTAGGATGAAGGGTGTTATTTCATCGGTACCCGGGCATTTTTTGTATTTAACCCGAGTAGCTTTACCAGGACACTCGTGGGTTTCACAGCGATTTCGTGCATTGTGTTAATCTGTAATCTGAATGCAGGCATATCGTAACATACGCGCTAGTTAGGGTAGAACACTCGAGAGTAAAATTGAGCGAGTTCGTTAGCGACTTCGACAGGAGTGAATGTAGTTCCACTAGTAGTAAGTAAAGCGGAAACGCCTGGCTTTGCCCTGGCCTGGAAGAGGAGCTTCGGGCTCCGTTCAATTTTATCCATCAGATTGATTTTATACCCTTCTTTATCCTTCTGGACAAGTTTAGTAACTTTGTTTCTCAACAAACGGAAAGATTCCCAGGATTCAGGTGTTGGCTGCAGTATGTGGCTTCTCCACGCACAGTTTCTCACCTTTATCCATTTCCGTGTTCGACTCCGGATCATGAATTTGAATCCCTTTTTCAGTTTTTTGGAAACATATTTTGAGTGGGGTTCTATTTTTTGATTGATTTTCTGAAGTATCGATGACCAGCATTGTTGGACATCAGAGTTAATCTGTGCCCAGTCGGTGACTTCTTGAAGAGCCATTGATAATGCAACCGTATCGATTTTTCGTATCAATTTCTGAGCATCACTAGCTCTCTTGCTTCAGATATATTGTCGAAAACAATGAATACGTGATCACTCTTTTCAAGTGGTGCTTCATAGCGGATAACCTCGATGACATTTTCCTCGCTCGTCAGAACAAAATCGAGTATGGACGAGGTGTTTGTGCCTCTGAAGCGAATGCTGCTTGAGACATGGTTAAATAAAGGAATTTCGTTGAACATTTTGTAGAATAAATGATCAAGAGAATTCACCGGTGGAATCTCACTCTTTAGTAAATTCGGGAGATTAAAGTCACCCATGATCAGGACGTTGTTTTGATATCTGGAAACAAAAGGCTGAGTTTTTTCAATTAAACTAACATTGTATGCTTCGTCTGCTGACGGTGGTTGGTATTTTTTACCTATTGGTAATTCCAGTGAACACCAAAGTGTATCTTCCAGTATCAAATCATTATCCGTGATTTCTCTGAACGTGAGGTGTTGATCATAGTAAATAGCAACACCTCCTCCTCCACGGTCCATACGAGCACGATGAAAAAGAAACATATATGGAATGGAAATTTCCTCCTCACCTAATTGCTGATTGAACCAGGTTTCCGTTACGGCTATCAGGAGTGGGGAATATTTTTGACGAAGCTCGATTAGTTCAGGTAACTTATTTATCAAGCATTGTGCGTTGGTGTATAAACATTTGTTGGTAGATCTTGATAAATGTGTTGGATGATGAGTATTTGAGCAGGTGAGTTGAGTGCGTGTCAAAGATGGTGGGGCTCGTGTTAATGGGCGTATTACATAACCGACTCCGATAGAGTCGGTCGACATCCGTTTTTTGGAGCAAGATTCCCGGCATCACTCTGCTCAGTACCAACAGGCTCGGCAACTTTCACGACAGAGTCGGTTTACAATTGTTTACTGATAACTTTGATCTCTTGTGGAACTTTGCATCGATACTGGTTCTAACTGTTAAGCACTTTATCCACCATAGCGGTGGTCAAATGTGTCAGTTTAAAGGGTCGTGGACCATTACCTTAGTTATTCGGTGACTTCGAGATTCGGAAATTATTGATAACCGCTGCATCGCTGGTTTGGATAGCATTACTGATAAATATCCACTGTGGTATGTCGTGGTTGAATCTGCACTTTGTATCTGAACCAATGGCATCTTCTGTGAAATTTAAGAGAATAAGGGTGCGCTTATTGCGATCATTTGTTTTCTCTTGGTGTATTTGGGAAATTTTCGCACAAGATATTCCCAAGGATCATGAATACATACTTGAGACCATTCATGGAATACGGTGTGCAGTCATGGTCTCCGTGGCTCAAGAGGGATGTGGAACTTATGCAGCGAATCAATCACCGCTCAACGAAACTAGTTCTCAGCATCCGAAACAAACCATATAAAGAAAGGATAGCTCAACTGAATCTGTTCGATTTTCCCTATCGACGAATCAGAGGAGACCTCATCTTCTTTACAAAACATTCCATACCCCGAACCATCCCTTACAGGATTTATTCACGCGAAGGGATACGAGGAATTATTGGACGCATGAATATGTGCTGGTCGTAACCCATTCCCGCCTGAACTGTAGAAGGTATTTTTACTCTGTCCGTGTCTGTTTTATTCGGAACAGTTTACCTTCAACCTTGCTCACGCCAACTAGCTTGCATGACTTTAAAACGAAATTAGACGAATTTTTATTGCATTATTCGTTTCCAGAACACTTATATACTGTTTAATCTATGTTCTTATATTGTTTATACACTTAAATTTCAATTTTTACCATTCTATGGTTGTTGTTAAGCTTGTTGCTTTTTAGACCATTAAAAACCTTGAATTACCTTCCGGTGGCGATTTTACCCACTCAGACGACTCAAGCGAATCAACGATGCCGGGTGCAAAGTTTCAACCATTCAGCCAAGTCATTCTGGTGTCTATTCTACAATAACGTTTCAGTCGACTCTGGCACGTTGGTGCAGATAACAATGAGAGAAATTCCTTTCGAGGCAACTTTCTCTAATGGGTCATTCGATGTGAACGGTTTCGGCTTTAAGACTTTTTTAACACTCTCCTGGTGCTGTACTGCAACAATTCAACATTTTCCAGAGATTGGTTTGGTGGTGGTAAAGTTGAGGGTATTCATTTGTTCACTTTACATGTTTGAGGCTTGATTAATGGCTCTACAACATTCGTCACTTTTGCAAGCTCCACTTCCAGTTTCGACAATCTACTCTTCATTGTGTTAAACACTTTTCTAACAGATGAATGTATACTCTTGCGATGGCCATTTATATTTGAATTATGAGCGATTTTGCGCTGTTCCTACTTGGGGACAGTCGAATTACATCTTGACATCAATAAGTGATGTGCAATAGTAGGCCGTTAAGTCTATGCTAATTTCTTTTGACTTGGGTTCGCCTTCGTTAGGCACTTGAATTCAATTCAATTTTAATGGTCTAAAAAGCATATAGCTTAACAAAACCACAGAATAATATGGCAATTACGAATAAAATTTGTAGTAAAACGAGATTTGTTTGCTTACTGAGCAGTTTAGGAATCAAGTAAAAATCCATAGGGCAGAAACTGCTTTCAAAGTTCAAAGCTTTCATGGTGTAAAATATATAGGTTCTATGTTTGGATTGGTCGACATGAAATTGTCCCAATTCGATTTGAATATATCCAAGTTGAGTGAATGTGCAACATTACAGGGTAGGGAGTTCCAGGTAAAGCATACACGTACATAATAAAAATACCTTCGACAGTTTAGTCTTGAGTCGGGAATAAGTACTGTATGGTCGTGATTCAGGCTGGTTTAGGGTAGTAGTCGTGTGAATGGTTGATTTAGGGGATGGTTGGGGGTATGCAGTATATTGAACATAAGTATCAAATCCCCTCTAAGACGGTGATAATGAGAGTCGAAGACATTGAGACTTGTAATACGATCTTCGTATTGTTTGTGCTTCAAACCGCGTACGAGCCTGATGGTCCGATGATATATTCTCTGCAAGAGGCTGATATCCTTATGTAGCTTTCGGTAACCAAACGTACAAAAAACGATCGTTTTTTCTATCTGATTGCACTTTAGCATGAAACTCCACCTTATTATGAAAATTTTGTTTAGTTTACTAATCATATCCCAAATAGTGATCAGCGTGTTTCGTTTTGCCGTTTTTTAATGTTTTGGATGAACGTTTTTTGTTCGTCGTGACTACTCGTGGGCACCAAAAATACTGAAATAGAATGTTGAAGCAAATCGACCGCGTAAAAGTCTGTAAATGTGCGAGGCTAATTTACTTAAAAATAAACATTTAAAGCCAAATGAAACTCATCACTAAATGCTCTGAATTAATTTCCAACCGGTCGATTGCAGAAACTTTCTGAAATTTAATATATCCGCGACCAACTGAACTACAGCAAGCAAGTTTATTTTAATAGAACCGTTTCAAGCGCATGCGGATCCTGATCTTACTGTCCCTACCTGATGAGTGCAAAATCACGAAAACGGTCGTAGGGTGTGTTGTGACGAAAAAGCATGCAAATGAATATCTTGTTAGAACCGGAGTCATTCATGACGGATGAACGAAAAGACCGGACGAGACTTGAACGAATACCAAATGGAAAAAGCCTCTGTAATACACGTGTGATCTGGCATAATCAACAAAAATGACTTTAGATGAACATCAATGTTAATCCGTTACGGAGAGAAGTGAAAAAAGGGTTTCAACTTTCACGTTTCTGCATTTTTTATTTATGGTCTGAAATTTTGGATCATAATGGGGCAAAACGAATAATCTTGAGGTTCAAATTAATATGTCAAATGATTGTTGCATTTTCTAAATTGCTAGAAATGATACAAATAACATCGTAGCACACAAGTATTCGAGTACCGGTATAGGACGGAACATCATGGAGGTGTTTGCGGTGAATAATCCGACAAGATAGGCAACAGAAGCGGGGAATGAATTTCTCGGTAATATTGCACACAGTAAATGGAACGCTGTGTCGTGAGAAGTTTCACTTCGGGCAACTGTGGTCATAAGAAACACTGCTTCGAGATTGCGGTTTCGTCAATCACGGGAGAGATCCATCTGCAGTAGCTTACAAGTTCAACATGGACAGGATTTATTCGTTCGAAACATACATGCAAATTGTCATGCCGTCCAACAAAGATACAGGTCACGATTTCACATGCATAGCTTCGCAATTCTAAGCGGATGATAATACATGCGAGCTACTACCAGCTAACTCAGCCTTCTTATCAAATGAGGTTAAGGAGCTTCAATCACAACCACCCAATAATCTGTCTGCAATTATTCTTCTACAGATTTTTGCCATGCAAGCCTTCTAGGTCATTCAATCGGGATTTTGACATGCTTGTATTACATTTAAAAATTGGTACGTTTTAGCACTACATGCCTGCCTTCGATGGCAACGATTCCCACTACGGTGATTCATTCCGCCTGATTATGCAAGATGCGGTGAAATTGAGCCCACTTCCCGTCCCACGCTGTTTTGGTGTTCAGCTTTATTTGAAATGCTATAAATTCTAAAACGCAGTAATATCGAAATATTCACAAAGTTGATCCCTGTCCAAAACATTTTACTCCACGTTCTAGTGCAAATTAGCTTCTTCATTTCAAAATACGATGTCGAATTTGTGTTAAAAACATTCGACAGACAGCATAATATTGATTTAAGTGTCGAACGCAAACCTGGAGAAATTCCTAAGTGGACGACAAACAATCAAGAATCTCTATAAGATCAAAAACGGACACATTTGGATGAAACACGCGTTTTATCGAGGTTTGTGAACGAATAGAGCCACACCGGTGAGAAGGTGCTTATTCGGCCACAACATTCACGCAACTCAAAACGTTATCCTCACCACTCCACTTGACAACTTGCAATACTCAAACATACTAGGTGCTCTAGGTGTTCCATTCACATTGATCACATAAAACGAATTAGCGAAGAAGAAGAAGAACCAGTCGTGGTTGGGCCAGTTAGCAGCTATTACCAAAATAGATGTGAACAAGGTTTCGTTTATCAGCTACAGTATCCTTCAGATATCAATGCAAACTCCTATGAGCAGCATTTGGCAGCAGAACAACGTTAGCAGCAATCAATCGAGAAGACAGCTACCCCACCAAAACATAACATAATGAATAGAGCCTGTTCGAAAAGCATATATTTCTATCTGGAAGCGATCAATAAAAATGCGGTATGAAGACAATGTACAAAAGTAAAATGTAATTCATTGTTTACAAAGTGGGCGCAGTGGATACGCGTTCTTGTCTCCGTTCATAATAATAAAATGCTTCGAAACAAATCTGGAAAGAAATGGAACGCTAGACAAACCAATAGTTACGTTACATGAGATGGCTGACGATCTGAAAAAACTATGCAAGAATAACGAAAGCACAAGCTGCGTAAAATACCGACGCACACCACGTACGAACTTTAGCCTATTTTTAGCAGGTTGAACGTGTTCAACTTGCTTGAAACGATGAAACTCCGATCACAGCGAACAAGCTTGATACACTTTATTAATGTTGTGCACTTTTTACAGTGTGATCTACATCCATGGTCGACATCGACCGAAAGAGGCCAACAACGTGCGGTCTAGTTGTACGCATGTGAGACACGGGCAATGAGAAAATAAGAATTAAGAGGTAGGCAGTCTGTGCTTCATCGCACGAGTTAATTGGCGGGATTGGATACAAAACGCAACTCTACCTACTAGAATAGTTGACAACGATTTACATATCTAAAAGCCAAGTTAAAATGAATAGAATTCGACGGTATGGCCATATATTGTAAATGGAATGTTATCGCCGTCATAACGCGTTTTGTTTCTTTGACACTGCGAAATCGAACTGACATCGCTGTACGGGTGGTCAGACTCTGGCTTGGCTCAAACACATGAAGGTTTTGACTGTTTAACTAGCTGCAGTTGGGGCGACACGTCTCGCAGTAGAGGTCCACAAGATCAGACTTCAAAGTGGCTACATATTCTCAATGATATGACTCAAACTAGAGTTCAACGGTGATTCTGTTAGGCATATCCTTATCGTGATTGATTAACCTTGCACGCTAATGGCTGAACTATGACAACCTAAAACGACTATGCACTCAAGTTGATCTCAATTGTAGCATTCACACAGAAAGAAAATCCCAGAAACTGAAAAAATCAACGAAATCGAATCACCTTGTGATAAAAGTGACATCAGTAAATACCTTGCTCTGCTAACCAGAACAAAAAGGTCTAAAGTTATTTGCGATATTAGAGAGTCGGATGATTTGAAGAAACTATCATATCAAGTGATGTTTTGATTAACGCAGTGAAAGAATGACAAGATCGATGGTAACTTCGATTAAATTACCACATTAGTTAGAGTGTTGCACAGTTTGACAAGCTGCAAAAGCACTTTTAGAATAGGCGCGACGCGGCAGAGAACGCGGTCGAAGCGTGCTCTCGGTTGTAGATCGTTACTGCTGACATTTAATTTCGCACTCTGTTGTACGATGTGCGGGCTGAAGTGTTTACCAAAAAGAGTACCGATGAGAAACAAAGACGAAGCAGTTCACACACGAACCAAACCGTAAACGTACCTCAACAAGAATCAAAATTATGATCATCCATTCCAGTCGAGAGGCATGACGTGATTGAAGGTGACTAGTAAGGATGTTCGTCAATTCACAGCACATGTGCAACTTGGAATTCAAAATCTGTGATGCCGGTGGGAGAGATTAGGTTGAAATCTTTGACAAACAATGACATTAAATTTGACGTCAAGAAAAAATTATCACGTTCTATCCGTGTGGCTCGATACGAAAGTATCGCGTCAACAACTTCAATAATAAAATTGAGCGTAGCACGGATGTATAATCGTACAGCACTTCTGTGCTGTGCGGCTAACACCGTGTAAGATTGATTGGTCCCGGTAGTGTGCTGCATGCTAAATCAGAGTGGGGTCTGACTAATATTTCTATTTCCTTTCTCATATCTGTCTCGGCTTGGGCAACCTGACAGTATCTTCGACCACGTGCAGTCTCCGATTGTGCGGCACTTCGCCGCTTTGGATCAGGCTCGCGGTTCCATACATACTCCAGAGAGAATCACTGACATTTGCATACGTCCTTTGGGTGTACCCTCAATGAAAACTTTTTTAACACTTAGAATGAAATGCTAAGCAATACTAAAGCTCTCACTCGAAACAATATTCAGTGAAATCAGTAGATGGCATTTTTAAGGGGTCCGGGGTTGCTTTCAATCGAACTTCACACCACTAGGGTAGAGCACGGACAGAAACTACCGTTCAAATGTAACCATTTGTAAAAAAAACGACAGTAACATTAAACAACTGCGAATAATTACGGTCTAAATCGATCAATCTACGACAGGCACTGATCTGCATATAGAAACATGCTGTGGTGCCACTACTATTGGTATTCTTATATCTGTCTAGGCCTGGACAACCTGATACTATCTTGCCTCACGTGCAGTCTGTGACTGTGCGGCACTTGGCCTGGATCGGGTTTGTGATATCATACCCAACGATAATTGAATATCATTTACGAGGCATTGATAAATGATTCGGTGATGGTTCGATAAGCACTCACATAAAATTGAACGGTAATTTTGCTTAAAGTCAGGTTTTATTAATAAGTAGTATATGACGCTCGAAAAGCAAGACGGTAATACAGGAAATATCTCACATAACCATCGAAAGTAATCAAGAAATAACAAAGCGAAGGAACAGCAACTGTGGTGACTGAAATATTGGCAACGGCGGATCAACTAACCTTGGTCCTGGAAGAGACACTGAGTATGGAACGCAATTTGGAATAGTGAGGTTCCACATCAGGGCGGTCCCAGTATAAGTCTGGCGTTTCAAGCATAGAAGTGCTGATATTCAAAAAGTGCCTAGGAACGAAAACATGGGGAAATCAATTCAGCGCAATTATCATTCGCTTTCACTCCACGACCGATTTTTGTAAAAAGCGATCGACCGTTAGTGTTGTGAAGTCAAGGATTTCAGATAAGGTTTCCGCTTGGCCAGTCACTAAGGAAAACCTTGCATATTTTATGTCTAAACGAAAAAGAGAAGGACCTGTTAGATCAATTCAAAATCAGAATCAAACATAAGTAGTATCTAAATTCCGAAACCGAGACCAGAAGCACATGATGGGTTTCGCCGTTAGTTTTAATACGAAAGTAATATTATGATAAAATCAACCTCCCAATCACAAAACTGAAAAATTGTCTCAACTTGCAGCAGATTTTAATTTGCTATGGGGAGTAAGCAACGCCTCGTTAAGGGATCAAGATAAAGCCAAGAAATAATCTGAGACGGTTATTGCCAGATAAAATGTGAAAACTTTACGAGAGATCAGCAATCGATTAGAATATGTTTGGGACCGATATCTCCAGTACTTGCGAACATGTATATGGAGCATTTCGAGAACAAAGCCCTTAACAATGAAGGGCTTAAGCCAAAATTATGATGGCGCTATGTTGATGACACATTTGTTATCATCAAGCGAGATCAGTTAGAGGCATTCTTCAACTATTTAAATGAAATAGACCCACGTATTACGGTCACAAAGGAAGTTGAGTCTTGCTCAGGCAATCTTCCATTTTTGGACTGTTTAGCACAAAATGTAGACGGGAAAATAAAAACTTCTGTCTACCGGAAACCTATCGATACAGATGCTGTACTACGATACTCTTCCGCTCATCCAAGACAAGTCTTTAGCTCCATATCTTGTTCCATTTTCCATAAGATAGAACAACTGTGCAGCGACGAAAGAGACCGTAAACAGGCGCACCGTGAAGCGAGCCAAAGGCTCATTGACCACGGTTAGCCAAAAAGTTTTGTAAAACGCCAACTGATGAAGGTAAAATACCCGTCAGAAAAATCGGAGAAAAATTGGCGAGATACAGTTTGTATACCTTACGTAAAATGCACATCTGAAGCGATACGTAGAATCTTGAACCAGGCGGCCATACGCATGACTTATAAGAAAGGGAAAACTATCCGTTCGGTTCTGATGAACCTCAAGGATAAGACACCTTTATCTAGCGTCACGAACGGCATCTACAGAATCAATTGTAAGGACTGTTTGGGTGTTTACATAGGCCAGACTTCCAGGGAAATTCACACTAGAATCGAAGAACACCGAAAGCGTGTCCGGAGACAGTCCCGGGATGCGAGGGAATATCAATCCCTTATTCGTGATTCCGCCTTGGCGGAGCACGTTTTAGATACGGGCCACAGCGTCGATCTAGACAATGTGGAAATATTAAGACGCGGCATTAAACCGAATAGCGAACGCCTACATGCGGAGGCGGTCGAAATTGCGAAGGCAGGTCCACTGGCAGTCAATAAGGTGGATGGGGTAGAAATCTCCACAATCTGGCGCTCGGCACTACTGCGACGGTAAATAGTTTTTATTCACCTTATACCTACTACTTAATTAGATTATTGTTTTTCTTCAAAAATAGGTTAACCTTAACCCCGTTAGTTATGTACTTTTACGTATGTGGGCAGCTGTGTCAACTGACCTTGACCGTGTTCACTTGTATCGGATTGATTTAGATACACCCTGAGAAGAAAATGGTAAGCGGTACTATACGCTGTTTAGCGGTAAGGTCAAATAAGTGGTGGTGGGTTGACCGCTACTTAATCCTGTTCCCTGTCCTGACTATCACCCTTGGTCTAACCGATTCCACTCAAATTTCTTTGCATTATACGAGAGGTCATAATGAATGTTGGAAGCCGAGTGAGTTGTCACAATAAAGTAGATCAGGCTCGGAAACAAGTGGTTATAGCAATTGTTTGTTTTGCTTTTAAAATCTATTGTTCACATCATTATAATCATCGTCATCATAGACACCGGTAGCGCGTACCGAATGCTTAACTGCCACACAACCATGAAAAAGATGAAAGATGGGGAAGGGTGGGGCTTAAATAGCTACGGATTCTATAGAAGAGTAGGCGCAAACAAACTGGGATGAGGTGAACACGGTTTCGGGACATATCATGAAGCGTAATTAGCCATTGCGATATCTGATCGCGAGGACACCAGCCTAAAAGACGCGCTGCGCCGACTTTGGAAAGGTTACCAGTAAGGGTTTTTAACTGCTTGTGCCATGTGACGGTTTGGCCACTCCGAGATTTACGCCAATCTGGATGTGTCGTCGCAAAAAGAATCCGTTTCGGAAGTCGGTGATCCGGTATCCGTAAAACGTGACCCAACCAGCGTAACATATGCAGGTTGATTTGTTTCTCTATATCAACATTACTACCGAACAACTTATTTCGGAGAGTATCGGTGCGTATGCGATTGTAACAGCGAATTCCTAGAATGTTGCGGAGACATCGGTTGTCAAATATTTGGAGACGCTGAAAGTGTTCTTTACATAGGGTCCAGGTTTCGCACTCATACGGTAACACAGCTAGAACTGTCGCTGTACCCTTGAGTAACAGAGACAGTCCTTTCTGACGCCATAGGTGACCTAGGTTGCGGAATGCTACGGTCGCTTTAGAAATGCGTGCCGAGACCTCGTCGTCCAACGACAAGGAATGAAACCCATACACCTATTTTATATAAGCCAATACTGTTACCACACCGGAAACATGTGTTTACCACTTGTCACTGTGATTTGATTTGTTGATGGATTTTGCGCTACCGGTTCAATTCAATCACACACCGCGCTAGGCTCGTTTGATTGACCTTGACAAATATCATATCGTTCAATAGCGGCCGACTTTCTCCATGTGCTCATGTCTCCAAGGATGATGCCGCTCGATTCATTCGAATGCAGTTCTTCCGAAATCCGATTTGTTTCTGACTTGCGATTGATATTGTCGGTTGTATCGGCACTTCTGGTTCTAGTATTCTGCGCAACACCAGAACGCTAATCGTTAATGCACTTCACAGCTTCCCTTTAGATGAGGTACTGTTAGGTAGCTTATATCCAATTCCATACTGGCCTGTAGCACAGGTATACCTGATGATGCTTCGACCGTTTTAGGGTGTTCATAGCCACAGTACTTCCACATGATTCTAAGACTTTCATAGAATCAGTACCACGAAATCGAAGCTGTAAGAATGAGCATTCAAAGCCGCATAGAGGCGACATTAGTACTAAGTGACAACAACCATATTGGATAAGATAAGAGAAATAATAACAAAATCGAATGTACAGTCAACGCAAAGCTGGAAATTTTTACCTTAACGTAAAGAGTTCACCGGTTTTCTTGACTACGCTTGAATGTGATATATTGATACTTCCGTGCTTGAGTTTCTGCAAATCAAAAAGACAGGTCATAAGGAATAAGCGGAATCCCAAACAAAGCATACGAGTAATCCATAACAGATGGAGCAAGCTCCACTTCATATACGGAATTTCGAAGATATTATATCTTACAGTTACGAGACAAACCGCGTCTAAAAAATTGATTATAAGCGTTGCTGGAGAGTTAACATATGATAAACATAAATACATAAAGAACTGAGCTACGATAGAAACAATCGCATCGCAAAACATCCCACTATGACAATAAATATCGGTACATAATCGCGGATGCAATACTGGCAGAGCTAGTTTCAGAAAAAGCTATAGCCAGGAAGTGATATCCGGTGGGATGAAGCCATATACGGAGCGCCCATAGGCTGAGGCAACAGAATTTCGGATCGCAGTCAATAAGTGCGTTTGGTTCAAAAAACAGATAAGCAGCAGCGTGAATAACCAGGAAACAGAAGTTGCAGGCAAACGGGTCAACTGTGCTGGACCACATCTATAAACAAGTAATATGTCTCACAGCTTGCAGGCAAAGCGCCAATTGATCGGTATATTTCGCTTGCCCATCTTAAGACGCTAAGAGCCTAGTGTGGACTGCACACTCTTAGGCAGCTCATGGCCAATCAAATATATGTCAATTCAACCCAAAATGCGTTTATATCGTTTGAAGAGGCAGCTGTATACAGAACTGTACGAAAAACCGATATAACCACAAATTTCCATTTCACACCAATGAAAATAAGTCGTGGGGTGTGTGATGGAAATGCATGAGGATCCTGATCCAACTGTCCCTACCTGATGAGTGCAAATAGCACGAAACCGGTCCTGGTGTGTGTATGTGATGAAAATGCATGCAATAGAAACATTTTTGAAAATAAGTTTCATTTTGTTATGAAAATAACTTGGGAGGAAATCAGTTCGGGTTTCTTTAGTTCACCCACCCCCCGTCACTTACATTTGTCGAGTGCATCGGGATCTGCCGGGATTAAAGAGAGTTCTGTACCGACACATGAGATTAGCGACGAAACTAACGGAATCGCGCATGTAGGACGATTTGCTGGCGACGTTTAAATTTAATGGTACCAGCCCCCCCCAAACCCAATAGTGGAGAACCTCATCGGTGGTTGTACGCAAATTTGCAGCCACAGTCTTAATGAAGTTCCGAAATAGCAATCGTGACAGCGTGTTTGAGTCCATTTAGTGTTTTATTCCACATTAGAATGGCAAACAGTTAAACAATATCAGCCACAAATGTCAATGCGAATAAAGTCGAGAGAATAGTGTCGTGGATGAAAGGAAACAAAGCACTAAACGTCACGTTCGGCTTTATTGGAACTCGAAATTCGAGCATTACCGGGCGTATAGAAAGTCTTGAGCGATTATACAGTGAGACGGTGGTGGGTTCTCGGTTGCATTTCATCATCGGCGTCATTCATAATAGAGCAACGCTGTCCAACAAAGGTCAGTTGAGATTCCGAAATCAGCAGTTACCATGAGGAAATGCATAGGGTTGAGGTTTAAACCGTTCGCACAACATAAAAAACGGTATGTTCGCATTCAACACAAGGAGAGGCAAAAGCAGCACGGTCAATCACAGACAATCACGATGCGGAACCACAGCAGCAACGGTTTTAGCAATATTATTACGAGCTGAAGATGGTAGTAAGCGAGGGACGGTTGACAATTTTCAAGGTCATAATACTTCGCGAAACGGAAAAGGTGATACACAAAGAAAAAAGGTTGATCAAAGATAGCGATTCATTGTTGAGCATCAACAACATCGCCTTCGATCGATGAACTGGCGCGATTCGAGACATTAATGAAGCCGGCTAATCCACCCGTGGAGTCAGCTGCACCAAAGTAAAGTAAAGTAGTAACTGTACTTAGAGGCAACTAACCTGGATCCATGGTTCCATTTGTACAGCAATCATGTCGAAACTGTTCTCCAACAAAGATAGCCGTACTGTGGAATGAAGACGGAAAGTAAAGACATTAAAATACGGCTTATGCGATGACTCCATGTGAATAATAAAATCGACTGAAGTATTAAAACAATCGAAAACGGCTTCATACAAATTCTATTACTTCACTAGTAACAGCGCTGAAACGTGTACCACCGTGCATTATTCAGCAATTCAGAAAACGTCCTGCATTATCGGCTTTTTATATATCAGCAATGCGTGGAAAGCATTTACCTCAGAACACATGCCCATCTTGCAATTTCATTCACACACGCACACACACACACACCATTTTACTGATGGATCAACGTGGATTTAACAGAATGATTCCATCAATCACTTCGCGCATCAATGAAGGAACCAGTGCTTATTACCGTCTGGTCAGTGCTGCTTGTAAAAACGCCAAAAGAAAATACGGATTTTGAGATCGTTTTAAGGCGTTTTCATATTAATTGATTTGACAGACAGTCAGCGAACAGCTACGACACTGAAGTGCATAACGGCGAATTGCCCAGTCAATTACAGCTGCAATCAATCCATCAACTGATTCCAGGCTTTCTATGCCTCCACCAATTTAATTCGAGATATGATCTTCTATCGACACTTCCGTGTATGTGACGATTGATCAGAGTCATTTCGTCCGGTAATGCAAAACCACTGCATAAGGTCTTCATGGCTTGCAAATTGTACGCGAAGCCAATATCTCATTCCTTATACGAGGACTGAAAAATTCAGGAATTCTTTCGTCCCTCACCTTGCTTGCTATTTAGTTCATCAATCGAAAGTTATCGTTGGTTTAAAGAGGCGACTGAGAGTGGGCATGTCGACATTGAAACATCATCGTTACAGTGCTTGCGTTTTTCGAAAAGTATTTTTGTGCGGTTGAATCAATGTTATTGCAGAAATTTCGTGTACACGAATAAAGCCAATTTCATCTTCGTATGTCCGATTAAGACAAATGATACAAGACCAGTAATTGAATGTAAGTGCTGGGAATCTGGTTAAGGGCGAACCGATGTCGTAACTTAAGTTTCATTTATTCAAGTTCCAAAGGTTGTCATAGCCGGAGGTAGCAGTGGGGATAAGCTACCACTGTTTATAAAATGCTCCCACATGACAACCAAGTCCATCTTCTGGCCTGCACGAGTAGCTCCCCGAGCCCGGCGAAACTGCTTCTACCAACAGAAGGGGCGAGGGCGAGTGACTGACGCCTGATAACCAGGAGGGCATTTCATCTAGGGGAAGGAAAACCCTGATTTTAAACCTCAGGTGCCTTGCGGGATACCCGATCGCGGGAGAAAATCCTGAGAAAAAAACCTGAAACAGAGTATGGCAGACGGTTAATTGGTGCACACCACTTCTTTCTGGCAACTCGCCTGCTGCCTTGCAGGTTGCACTTGGATGTGCAAAGGCTAGAGAAGCTGACTCGAACAAACACCGAGTGGTGCTGGGGACGCCGCTTTGTACCGAAATTCCAAAGAATCTTCATTGAAACAGACTCATCCTCCAGGAGGAGATAGTCGCACAAAAGTAAAGTAAGTATTCAAGGCGGCAAAAATAAAACAAGTCACTTGACAGCCGATAAAAACTTGAAAGCTAAGTTTTGCTTTCCACGAATCAACCAAAAGCAGGCTGCGAGTACAGCTTATGCTACCAAATGGGTGACATGGAAAACAGAGATTAATAATGGAAAATAAATTAATAAAAATACCAAAACGCACAGAGCGAGCTGCGGCGGCATAGTGCTTACCTCGAAGAGATTCGTGTATCGAACCCCATAGCGGTTGAAAGAATGTGTCAACCCTAATTCTCTACCATAATCAGGGACAAAAAGGTAGCGAAAGTAGACCACAAAAGAAACTGCCACAGCCTAGTACAGTCCAGTGAGTGAAATCACATCGCGTGCAGAAAGAATTGGAGTGAAGCGCGAGCCCGTAGCTGTCTGATGAAACACAAAATACACCTAACTAGAGCAGTCCGTGACTGTTCGGCACTTTGCCTGGATCAGGCTTGTGCTTTCATACCATAACTCGAGCAAACGTCGAATGTTTAAAACTTAGTTCAGTAAAAGATAGTCTGGCTGCAATTTGAAACGATTTATAGGGAAAATGAGCGAGTCAATAAAACGATTATGCTTGCAAATACCTGACGATGACAAGGCATCGGAAAATGCGAACTGTTCCAGCCGGACTGGGTCATCGATTGGGATGAATTGAGGACCGTTCAAGGTAGATGAATCTGGCGAGGATGACTGGCTGGCATACGAGATTGATGGATCAGTATTTAACTGGTCCGGATGAGCGCGACCTTCATGTGTCTGTAAGTATATATCCTCATCGACCAAGCGCGTACGATCACTTGAAACACAACAGGACAAAAATGTATTGAGCAAATCCGCTCGTTTCATTAATGCATAATTTACTAACCATAACCGGATTAGTGATGAGTAAACTTAGGCGATGGATCTATAATAGTAAAGTTCTTGAGCATTGGAATTGCGGTTTAATAACAATAAGCCAAGCAAGGGTTCATTTACCGCGAAAAAATCTAAGCGAGCGATAATGTAGCAGCAGCGTGTGCACTATTTGGAAACTACACATGAATAATGGAAAAGTGTGTGAATAGTGATATTTTGTTCAAGAATGAATTTTATCAAAACGGAGCGAGCATAGCAAGTACCTACAGGAATAACAATAATGCCAGGTCAGTTATACATTCAAACTCATGATAAAACGACATAAACTGAACCGATTATGGTGGCGAAGAGGAATCGCAAATCTCAAATGAAGTGATTGTAAAACATCGGCAACCTTTCAAAGATGGGTGATCAAAAGTATAACAGTAGAGCCATTTACTACGAAAAATTTCAATATAGAAGGCTCGCGAAACATGTTACCCAACTGATGTGTGGCAACACAACGAATGTAGTAATGGCATGTGTGACGGCAAACCGGGCAAATATTACACATTTTAGGTACGGCAATTTTTTGTTCCGAGTAACAGGGTTTTAATTTCAGTAACCGATGAAAATAATTTAAGCAGAAGCCAGTGTATATTACGGTTAAACGCATGCGATTGAACTTTTACTTATTGCAAGTGGGGTAAACTCGATCAGGTGCATGCGATCGTGATTAAATATGTTTGATTATATCGAACACATCGACATAATCGTCAATAATGCTTTCGAGAAATGATATTGTCTAACAAGTTGCGCTTGTATGCGGATCCTGATCCTACTGTCCCTACCTGATGAGTGCGAACAGCACGAAACCGGTCGTGGTGTGCGTGTGTGTGATGGAGATACATGCAAATGAGCTTTGATATTGTTTAACGTTTTGATACTGTTTCCAGGCTCGCGCAAACTAATGAAGGAAGGTTGCTGAAAGAGTGGTTGGATCCAGAATGCCTAAATACCGCCTACAAATTCTGCGGAAAGTCATCGAGTTTTTTTATAATTTGGTATAAAATCAGTAAAACAAATCAAAGGTTTGGAATTTGAACGATAAGACTAAACGTATAAAGTAAATTTGTGTGACTCTTCAAATATCCACAACGGACGAATGTCAACTTCAAGCTGTAAATCACTTCCAGTACGGCGGTCGCCCTGTTGTTCGATGCAGATATCAACAACCGATTACAAATGCATTTTATATTTTGCGGGTCAGAAATCCTGCATTTTGATACATTGCAAATTAACGAGGAAGATGGAAATCACGAAACATAAAACGAGCATACAGAATTTCTGTTACATAGAGTTTAGATCCGTCGAGTAAGGGAACATAAAACGGATAAACGAAGCCACGAACACAGACGCACTTTTCCCATTTAATCTAGAGAGCAAGTTCACGGGGAGCGCCGAATAAAATGGTTTGGTCTACAATGAGACCTTAAAACGATGGACGGTGTGCCGGTCATATGTTGTTGGCCTCCTTCGGTCGATATCGACCACGGATGTATGGTATAGTATGAAAGCACAAGCCAGATCCAGCCTGTTTCAGCATGCAGCTCACTACCTCTGGCCAATCAATTTAGCATGGTGTTTGTCGCACAGCACAATGTACTGCACATCCGTACGGATGTACATGACAAGCTGGTTTCATACTCCATAGTGACAATCTCTCCCGTAGCGCTCACAACGATTAGCAATACTTGTTCGATCGGCGTCAGTTTGACGCCAGCGGCGTGATCTACGTTCAGCTTGGACATGAAACTTTACACAGTGAATCCAAAGCGAGCGGTCGAGATCAAGTTCTCTCCAACTCGTGAGGTCAATGCCGAGATTTCATATATCTTTTTCCTGATTTCAACTCAACCACAAATGTAATATTTCCGAAATATAAAGCGATCAGTTTCGCAGCAAATGGCCTGAATTTCTAGGGTGACAGCATTATTTTCGAAAACATTACTCACTTCACGTAACAGAAACGCAAATCTTCTCGTTCCATCAGGGATTTCGAGAGATGGTCTTTACAGAATTGACGAACGTTGGCCAAAAGTTTGTCATGCTGAAAATGTCAAAGAGATACAGACTCTTCAACAAGCGCAAACAAAGCACGAAAGCATTGGCAAAGTACCACATTAATGGGGATTGAACCATTGGGCTAGTGTTTGATCACAGAAGTCGACAAATGATCACGGATGATGAAATTTTTACAAGCAGAATTTTTAGGGTCGCATCCTAATACGGAGTATTAGAATGTCATGTGTCACAGTAATACATGATTCACGGATGTGCAATCGTACAGTACTTCGGTGCTGTGGGCTAACAACGTGCTTAAATTTGATTGACAAGGTCGTCGAACTGCACGCTTGAAACACGCTGGAGTCTCATGCTATTTCCCAATTGTCCTTCTATGTTATCTGTCTAGGCCTGAGCAACCTGGCAGTATCTACACCCACGTGTGGCCTGTGGCTGTGCGGCACTTTGCGTGGATCAGGTTTGTGCTGCCATAGATACATACATATACATACATACATACAATACATGATTCCTAAGTGAATTAGTTAAAGAAGCATAGTCGAATAGCTAGCTGTCAGTCGGAGCATGTGCTGAGGTAAAACGACGCCGACTTCCCAAATCGTAATAAAAACGTAAAGATGCATAATTGATGCATGTGCAGATGGATTATGGAATCACGATCCAGGAGTTTGGTCA
>JACCGJ010011424.1:0-20762 GCA_013407085.1 Atriophallophorus winterbourni | reverse complement strand
GCGTATTATAGGCTGTTTAGCGGTAAGGTCAAATAAGTGGTGGTGGGGTTGACTACTACTTAATCATGTTCCTTGTCCTGACTATCAACCTTGGTCTGACGAAGCTTCTGTGTCAGAAGTGAAACGTTACCCAAAAACTGTTCTAACCGATTGCACTCAAATTTCTTTGCATAATGAACACACGATCGGTCCCAAACATATTCCAATCGATTAAGAGCATACGTACTTCTCTAAGTATACACGTGAGTTGATGAGTTACAGATCGCTTAACGAAAATGAAGACCCTTTGTTTCCTGACAAATGTTTGTCTAATAAATAAGTTATTTTAATTACGTATCGGTGAAAATATTATTAAATCTTTGTTGGGTTTGTTATAGCTATTTAATGATGTGGCTAGATCTGGGATAAACCTGGAAGCTGTCTACGTCATCAGCCATTTTCAAATAATAAAAATCGATCAGATCACGTGATAACAAGGAAAGGCGGCTGTCGGTGTATCAATGACAAGCGATCGCAAAGGAACGTGGCTAAGCAAAAATTTGAAACTTTTAACGCAATCTGTTTCAGAAGCACATATTTCGATCGATTCGGCTGTCACCGCCATTTCGAGGTGAGTCAGCAGTTTGTAATGTAGTTTGAAAATTTCAATTTCGAAGCAAATAAACATGAAAATCAAAGACTAACTTTCATGCGCTAGTGGACCTGAAACGTTTGAAAAATGGTTCACTAAAGAATAGATATTTTGGCAAGATTTTCTAAAATGGCAGCCGCGGTTCTTAATGATGATCGTTAAAGTGATGTGTTGCTCACATCCCCCGAAATTACACTCCACTACTGGTTTCTAGCTGTTTGCCGTCATCAGATGGAGACAGTAAGATTAGGTTCAGTGAGCCTTGAAACAGTGAATAAATGGTAAACACGCGTATACTTGAATGCTACTGTTATATAGGGTTCTTACAAAGAACCACAATGTTCATACACAGAATCACAAAGTGATTAATGGTCAAGCACTCAAGGCGCTTATGGATGACCAAAGTAATGTGTTGCTCACATCCCCATCCCTTACACATCACTACCGGTTTCTGGTTGTGAGCAACACACCACTTTGGTCATTCATAAGCACGTTGAGTGCTTGACCAAGAATCACTATGCGATTCTGTGTTTGAACATCGTGGTTCGTTGTACGAACCCTATGCAACAGTGGCATTCAAGTATAACCTTGTTTACCATTTATCCACTGTTTCAAGGCTCAGTAAACCTAATCTTACTGTCTCCACCTGACGACGGCAAACAACCAGAAACCGGTAGTGGTGTGCAAGTGCATGGGATGTGAGCAACACATTACTTTGGTCATCTATAAGCACGTTGAGTGCTTGATCACGAATCACTATGTGATCCTGTGTTTAAACATCATGGTTCGTTGTATGAACCCTATAAAATAGTGGCATTCAAGTATACACTTGATGATCGTTAATGTTTGAACGTTATTTAGAAGACAAGCAGCAGATTTGTTCGATACCATGGGTTTCAGCCATCTACATGTGTGTTTGGTCGTGCCAGCCTTATCAAAAGTGGCTTACCCGTTCAAACCTTTTTCGCCATTTTTTAACTATTTCAAGGCATGTGTATGTTCATCGTACTGTCACTACCTGATTAGTGCAAACAGTACGAAACCTGTCGTGTGGTGTGTGTGTGATCGAAATGCCGGTAAATATGGATTTGTGTTTCAAGTCCATGATTTGTACGCTATCCATATGTGTTTGAGCACATGTGATTGAACACGTTGGTCGTATCAACCTCATTCAACAGTGGCTTACAAGTTTATGCCTTGTTAACTATTTCTCTACTGTTTCATGTCATCCCCAGCACTTTGTACTTCGGGTGTTTTTTTTACTGTTGTTGACTTTCTACGGTGGTTTTGTACCATGGATGTAGATTGGAAGCACGTGATGTTCCTATGTTCCTTAGTGTTTTACGAGAATGAACAATGAGATTCTGGAGTGAACAACGTTTCCTCAGCAGTACTCAAGAAATCAATAGTATTTGTAAGGTATTGGTGTGACCTACCTTTAGCTAAGGAAAGCCGTACTTCATGCAAATATTACGCTTCAAACTGTGATCTGAACAGAGCGCGTAAAAGCAAGTTCTTCTCGATACATAGGCTCAATGTTCTACGTGTCTATATCAATTTTACAGACATATTTGTAGCGCAAATGCGGACTGCCAAAAGGTCGACTTTTTATTTCAATTTACAATAGAGAAAATCTGTCGGATTCTTTTGGATCTAGATTAGGTGACACTGTTGTAGTAGGGTGAACATGCTCTGTAGACCAGCTTTAGAAATCACTTCAGCATTTGTCGCACTGTCCATTCTCGATATGTTAATAAATAGAAAGCATTCAACTTCTGTTTTTTTTCTTGTATAGATGGACAACGTTCTGTTGACGCATAGTACAGCATTTAGTACATATGCACTCTATAACATCATTTTTCATTCAAGGTCAGCCTCGGTTGACAAAGATGTGTACTGCCCTCATCCTCGAAGATTAATTACAACAATCACAACAAAATACTAGCACTCTCTGCTAGGGTCAAAATAATATCACTGCCATTGTTTCGCGGAAAGTGAACCGTAGACAAACGCCAGCCAGCCCTATTAAGTTCAGAGGCTTGATAAAAAATTAATTTGAAAAATGAAGAATGCATTGTGACAATTTCGCAGCCTTCAACATCATCATCATCATCATCATCATGTTCATCATTATCATCATCATTATCAACAACGTCATCATCATCGCCATCATCAACGTCAACCATGACATTTTAATAAAAAAGCTCGAAGCTTATAAAATAACGGGAATGTTGCCGAATTGTTTAAGGGACTATCTTACTGATAGACATGTCCAAGTTCGCGTTGGCAGCACCCTCTCTAGAAAAATGGACGTCACAAGTGGTGTTCCGCAAAGCTCGGTGTTCGAACCTCTTATGTTCTTGGTGTATATGAACGATTTAGTAGAGGATATTGGATGCAACTTGATACTGTTTGCCGATATTAAAATAAGGAAACGTGTCAGGTCTGTTAATGACTGTATGGCATTACAACGGGATCTAAGCATCTTATTTCGTTGGTCCCAGTCAAATGAGTTAACATTTAACCCTGAGAAATGTAAAATACTGCGGCTTGGAAGATCTCTGAACCACACGTATCAGCTTGACACGCAATATCTCGTCTGGACCACCACAGAAAAAGATCTGGGTGTCGTTTAACCTTAGGCCTGGACATCATTGCCGGATGGTGTACAATAAAGCTTGCCGTATCTTGAGTCTTCTAAAAAGGATTTTCAGGATTTTCACGCCAGAAACTTTACCCCGGTTAATTAAGATGTATGTACATCCTGTTATGGAATATTCCATCCAAGCCTGGGCACCATGGCTGATGAAGGATATCGAACTACTTGATAGGATTTATCAACTTGCGACAAAATTGGTGTCCCGTTACAGAAATTTGCCTTTCACAGAGCGAATGTTAAAACTAAATCTACATGATTTTACAAACGACGAATACGAGTGGGGACCTCCTGTCGTGGCACATTCAATCTTGAAAACTGAAAAACCAGCCGCATAAACACTTGCGAGTGCCCAATCAGCATCATCATCGTATTAGCGTTATCATCATCATCATGGTCATCATCGTCATCATCATCGTCATCATCGTCATCATCATCATCACTGTCATCAACGTTATCATCATCATCGTCATCGTCATCATCACCATCTTCTTCATCATCATCACCGCATTCACATCCCTGTTGTCTTCATTATCATCATCGCCATCGGCATTATAATCAACATCATCGGCATTATCTTCGTCGTCATAATTACCATCATCAACAAAAACAACACAACGAGTCCAATCACGCGTACTCGGCAGTAGGTTCACACTACCAGTGAGGAGATTGGAAGAAAGGCTTCAACATCTCACAGTAATTCGCTTAAACCCTCGAAGAGGTAAGAATTCTTCGGCTGCTGAAGATATTTACTTAGCGCGTGACCAAAGAGAATGAATATGTCTTCTAGTAACGTGTCTCGTTGATTGCCCAGAAAACTTGATTGAGCATTCAGCAATAAACATTTCAATGCGCGTTGAACCAAGGTGAGTGATTTTAAAGCAAACACACCTCACGTAAATACATCTTGCCACTTCCAAACGCATCGAATGTTGTTGATGGTGAGGATAGAAATGGTCATGGCAGTGACGAGGAGAAGGAGGAAGACTTTGTTAATAGTGGTGACGACTTTGATGACAGTGATGAAGACGATGTTGATGATATTGACAAGAGAAATGTGAATAGCGCTGACGATGATGACGATGGTGATGATGATGAAGATGATGATGATAATGTGGTGATGATGATGATGGTGAACAAAGGAAATGTGCAAGTAGCGGTGACGATGGAAGAAGAAAGAAGGAGATGATGATGATTGATGCTGATTGATGGTTGAAATTGATGATGGCAAGAGTGGGGTGGTGAATAGCGGTGTGATGGTACAATGAAGATTGATGATGAAGATGGTGAGGATGATGGAGAATGTGATGGGGATGATGATTGTTGTTGATGATGATGATACAACAGAGATGTGAGTAGCAGGTGATGATGATGATGATCAGGCCAGGGATGTGAATAGCGGTGATGATGATGATGATCATGGTGATGATGATGATGACAAGAGGGATGTGAATAGCAGTGGCGATCATTACGATGGTTGTGATAATGATGATGATGATGACAGTGCTTGCTTACATGATAGAGATGATGATGAAAAAGACCTTGATGATCTTGGCGTGGCAAAGTAGAATGTGATGATGATGATGACGATCATAATAATAAACCCGACACCAATATTGCGATAAAAAGTTTGATCATATAGAATACACTGAGGTGTAGGAATATACGGGAGAGATGGAGTAGACGCGATTGGTACCAGGAGTTAAACAGTTTAGAGATTCCTACAATAAAGAACTTAACCTTTATGAAACATCTACATGGGAAAGTCGTAAATAGCGCCAAAATTAGCTTACAGGCGTTTGTGAACCCATATCATTTTACGAAAAAAATGATGGCGGAGAAGGAATTGACGTTAAAGAGAAAACCGTGAACAAAAACAAGGAAAACACATGTAGCTCGAGGAATTAAAGGTTGAAAACGTTCCCACGTTACAAAAGAAGCGTAGCGAACGCTAATAAATGTACACCGTGGTTAAAAACTGTAACAATTAGTCGTGATAAAAGCGCGCAAGTACTCAAAGAGATATGACCATCTGCGGCATCATTCATGAATGTTAAGTGATCTGAGTTTGGGATGAATGAGACAAAATGAAGGTGTCGTGAAAGAAATCGGTGAGAGCAGTTTGTTGGTAACATACAACGGCGAAGACTGCACTAGTTTTGTCACGTCCACCGAAAGATAAACTTAGCGCGCTCGAAGCTTGTTCTCAACCCTAAGCCCGTTCCCACTCGATGTCGGCGACAAGACGGTCAAGTGAAGACCTGATTGTTGATTGTGAAGAATGATGTAGACACCGTGGAAGTGTTTACCGTCTACGAAGTTGGGAACGTGACTGCATAACCAAAGTGATGTGTTGCTCACATCATCCGAAATTACACTGAACTACTGGTTTCTGGCTGTTTTCCGTCATCAGGTGAAGACAGTAAGATTAGGTTCAGTGACTGGATAACGATCTGAAACGATCTTGATTCCGGGCTAGCGTGATTTTTGCCATCAACAAAGCCAGCCGAACAAAAGTAAGTAAATTAGTTTGTATCGCCTCTGAGAGGTGAATGCGTAATTTAAGCCTGATTCCTGTTCGTACTGAAACCTTTGATCTGACAAAGCTACTGTGTCGGAAGCGAAACGTTACCAACAATCTGTTCTAAGCTATTGTTTACAAATATCCTACATCATAAACACGGTTTCCCGAAGGTGCGGAGACTTTATTTGAAAATGCGAGGAGCATTTTATTGAGGAAACATACCGGAAAATGCAAAGCAATGACAGAAATCGGAGAAATTTAACGGCTGGGATAATGCATTTTTGTTTCAATATGATTCAAGGAGTCCATCATGATGTCTTCAACATGAGTATGGGGTTGACGACATAGATTATGTTGAGATAGACAAAGATACGTATTCAATGATCTTCGTCTCACAAAAACGTTCTATCAGTCTTCAAGTTAATGGCTAAACAGACGGCATTCACGAAAGTTTGAAAATATCATGTCAGAATATAAACCCGACAGACACTATGGATTTCACTACAGCCATAACAAAGATAATACAATGATGTTTTTGTGAGGAATATTTCTACTACAGGCTGATTACTCCATAAAATTGTAGTTCCTCAAATCATACGTGCATCAGTTCACTTTGAATCAAAGCAGTTAGTAATGGGTTGCAGTCTGTCACATTTATCACAATACGAAACCAGACCGTCTCACCACAAAAAAACAACAAAATATTCACTTACACCATTTCTCGTCGTTGCCTTTTGACTGCGCGCTTGAATGAGACCGATGGAGCTATAGATGCCAAGTTCATAAACATCTTTCTGTACTCACCAACTTGCTGAATTTATGAGGATGCGATAAACTGGCAGATTTCCCAAGTTTTTGCTTTTTATCTCCGTGGCGTGACATGCCGCAAGAATATTTGTGGGAAGTTTGACAGGTTTACTTCACCGAGTCGACTTAACGCGTGCAAAGCATAGGCCTTCGAAAATCTTGCGTTTGATTGGATGAAAATACTGGGTTGTTTGAATATTATCCAATAGAATTCGAAAAATCGATAGCCAATCAGAATTAAGCTCGACGTGGTTTAATCTACTTGGATTATGGATATCTTATTTAATGACGGAAACTACATTGAACAACAAATGTTTCTAAATTTTTATTGTTATATTGTCAAGATTAAAATAGCTTGATCGGTATATTATTGAATTTGATGATAGCTGTTCACAATGAGTCTATTGTCAATGATACAACAAAAGTCTCAGAATAATTGCACTTAGTTTTATCTCTTGGAGCCCGAGATATTTTATTTGGAGTATTCAGAGCTACGACAGCGCCCTCTACGCCAGATGGGTCAAGTGTACAGAAATGGAAAATGAGGCACAAATAAACAAGGTTAAACTTGTATGACACTGTTATATAGGGTTCTTACAAAGATGATGGTATACAGCGCGTGCGTACTAAATGCTTTACTATACGGCAGTGAAACCTGGACCACACATGCAAGAAGATGAATGCTTCCCATCTACGAAGCATCCGTCGTATCTTGAACAAATTGTGGATGGACAGAGTGACTAATGCTGAAGTGCTTTCAAAAGCCGGTCTACAGAGCATGTTCACTCTATTGCGACAGCGCCGCCTGCGCTGGCTTGGTCATGTCTAAAGAATGGAAAATGGTCGTATTCCGAAAGATCTACTCTATGGTGAGTTGCAACTAGGAAGCCGACCATTGGGCAGACCGCACTTGCGGTACAAAGACGTTTGCAAAAGAGATATGAAAGCTCTTGGCATTGACCCAGCGAGTTGGGTAAAGGAAACTGCTGTTGACCGCTCCCCATTTGGGGCATTGTTGTTACAGCGTGCGTGTTGCCAGCTGGGAGGAAGCAGTATACGGCTCTTAAACCGCTGAACGCACATAACGCAGCGGTAGTGCAACTGATGGGCCATGACCGAGTTCTGTTTTTTCTAATCGTTGCAAGCGCTGCGGGAGAGATTGTCCCCCCCCGAATCATTGAAAAAGCTGTAGAACATGAAAATTCTCGCGACTGAGATGTACATCCATGGTTGACATCAACCGAACGAGGCCAACACACACATCTCATTAGGCTAGTAATTGCGTCCAAGTCTGTCCGATTAACAACGTTCTAGTATGTTACAAAACGGTCAAGAGGAAGTGAAGTTTAGATTTGATAGTGCGTGTATTGCGTTTTGGTAGCTGACGGGCACATCATTAGCTTCATGGACAGTATTACACCGGTAACAATTACCAAGTGCTTAACTGTTATACAACAAGGACATAGTAAAAACTATAAAATGATGAGGAAGGATAAGACCTACAATGCTACTGCACCTGTAGAGTAGGCAAAGAAACATTGCGATGAGGTGCCTACACCTCGAATGAAACATTCATTCAAGCAAGTGTTGTGAACAAGTAGAGCGACATCAGCATAACAGCTTCCTTGTGGATTTCACTGTCACACATCATAACAAGCTTTACTCGCCACTTCTTTCGACAACACACAAGATTAATGAAAACTTCAAGAATATATCTAAAACAAGACCGCCACTAAACACGACTTTGAGTCATATCACGAGGAGTAAGAAGTTACTGCGAATTCCGATCTCTTGAACCCCAATCTGGGAGACGCAGCTAGTTTAACAGTCAAAGCCTTCATCTGCTTGAGTCAAGACAGTGTCTGGCCACCCCTACAACGACGTCATTTCGAATTAGGAATGGAACGCATGTGGCGCAGTCACGGGATCAGGCTCAGTATTAAAATAAGCACTTACTAAGCAGTGATCCACCACGAACTAGTATACGGATGTGATACGTCTCTGCTGAGATGACAGGGTGTACGATCGTTCGAAGTGTTCAACCATTGGGTGTCTGATTGACTGATTGGGCATATAACGCTAACGTTCAGATGTGATGTAGCAGAATACCTTCGCTCACTATTTTGCATCCCATGACGAAGCCAGCAGTGGTTTATCCACCTCCTCCGAAAGATAAACTTAGCGCTCACGAAACCTGTCCTCAACCTCCAACTTGCTCGCACACGGTTTTGCGGACAAGGCAATCAAGTGAAGACCTGGCCGCAAAGATCTCGCCTTCGATCGTCTCTCGTGGGTTAGCATGATTCAAGAAATCAATCCACCATGGAGCCAGCAGTACAAGAGTAAACGCAACGTAAGTTGTAACCCATCCACATGTCATTGGACAGGTTGGCTTTATCTAAAAATGCTATTTAAGTAAACCGACCACATGTGTGCTGCAAAGTAGATACGCATTCATCGGGCTTGATATTCGTACTGATTTCACGCACTTGGCACTTTTCAGCTGATTAGCATTCACTCGCCGCGTGCGTGTCCATCACGCATGCCCCGAATAACGACATGGTGAACTCATCCGCACGAATTTATGCAAATGTGTCGCGCATTCTGACGTCATTGCCCGATCACGGTCGCCCCGAGATTCGATTCGATTGACAGCATCGAGAGTTGTGATGACCATGACGACGTGTTATCGATGTGTTATCAATTCTGAGGCAGATTCTTCGTCAAACGTGATTAAATACTGCTCCATCTATCAGTTAGAATTGATCGTCTCGCTAAACAACCTAATAAAATCTGAAGGTTGTTAAGCCACGTGGGCAACGGCAAGTATAAATGACCTCGTTGTCCAGCACAGCGTCATAGCGGTCAAGGGTAGTTGACGCTGGGGCTCAGATGTGTATGACAAATGTGGCTGAAGTTAAATAGGTTTGAAATTGAGTTAGATATACTGCGTATCAGTAATCGTCGAAGCGTTGAGCGCCGCCACATGCGGTAGCGCCGTAGTGATACCAACCGTCTCCAGGTACAGGAGATTTTTATAGAGTCTAACGCTATCCCACAGTAAAACTATGTTGTGAAGTTCCATATTGTGGCCACCGTCGAACATATACTGAGAAAATGCAGACTCAATTAAAGCCCTGTCTTATTTTTGAAGGTTCTCAGATGCCCACGATTTATGCAACGAATTCTCAGTTATTGTCGACCGTTGGTGTACATCCCAAGCACACAAGGATTTCATAGTTCGTAGTATTTCAAATGACTATACTTACTTTACTTTTACTTTTGTGCGACTATCTCCTCCTGGAGGATGAGTCGGCTTCAACGAAGGTTCTTGGGGATTTGGGTAAAAAGCGGCGTCCCCAGCACCACTCGGCGTTTGTTTGACTCAGCTTCTCTAGCCTTTGCACAACCAAGTGCGACCTGCAAGGCAGCAGGGAGTTGCCACAAAGAGGTGGACTACCAGACTCTGTTCCAGGTTTTTCCTCAGGGTTTGCTCCCGAAGCCTTTCCCGCGATCGGGTATCCCGCAAGGCAGCGGAGGTTTAAAATCAGGGTTTTCCTTCCCTTAGATGAAATGCTCTCCCAGGCTAACGAGCTTCATCTGCCCGAAGCAAACTGGTTATCAGGCGCCAGTCACTCGCCTTCGCCCCTTCTCCTGTTGGTAGAAGCAGTTCCGCCGGGCTGGGGGAGCCACTCGTGCAGGCCAGAAGCTGGACTTTGTTGTCAGAGGCTATTTGAGACGCGAGCATTTTATAAACAGTGGGAGCTTATCCCCACTGCCACCCCCGGCTATGACAACCTTTGACTATACAGTCCGATTCAGGGGATGTGAAATTCTCTCCCACAGCGCTCACAGCGAAAGACAGTACTCAATCAATCAGCAGCATCTGCAAAGTATCAATAGTAATATCAATAGTAGTATCAAAAGTACAACCGAGCTAGCCGCATGCTAGGTATGCTTCGGCGTATTTTCTGACATTTTTCCCGTGAATCATTCCTCATGCTCATAAATACGTATATTAACCCAGTGATGGATTATTCAGTGCAAGCTTATGCACCATGGCTACAAAAGGACATCAAGCGGCTAGAGAGGATTTATCACAGAGCAACTAAAATGGCTGGATGTCTCCGCAACCTACCATATAAGGATCGAGTGGTTCATCTTAATTTGGATACACTGCCTCGCAGACGGGTTCGATTTGATATAATCCTAACTTATAAAATAAGGAACTCAAAGTTACACCCTCTGAGGCATCTATGTCGCCTCCGGTCAAGCCATGTCACACGTACTCACCCACTGGCATTTGATATTCCACATTCCCACCGGAACTGCCGTCGGTTCTTCTATTCGGTGCGCGTTTGTCTCTTATAAAACTCCCTACCGTCAGATGTTGTAGAATCATCTAGTAAAAGGATTTTTAGGAACAAATTGGATATATGCATAGTAATTCCACCATACATCTCGTTTATATAACATGACCTTTATCCAAACGAATATTCGTCCATCATACCGAGACAATACATGAGATTTTTTCTAACTACAAAACTGTCGATCTTCCTAATGCCTCAAATTATTTATTGTATATATTTATTGTCCTTATACGAATATCCTGTGGTGTTGTACAGCTGCGAGCTTTTTTATACAAAAAATTCTTGAATCTTGAATCTACGCTTGGCAGACGCGAGAAGTATCTGCTTCTCCAAAGCTTAAATAAGTCGCTCCAAACAACACCGTCAAGCTTCCCAGGTTGTCATTGCCGGATCGGTTTTGCGGATAAGCCCCAAATTCGAAAAATGTTCTAATGGCAGGTGTCTCATATAGACTCTGACAACCATGCCTAGCTCTTGGCTTGTAAGAATGATCTTGTGTGACCTGATTCTATTCAAAAGGGAAGAGGGGATAGGCTGGTGACTGACTCCTCAAAATCACTTTGATGACGCCGTCTCCTGCATCAACGACGTAACAAATTTAGCTAAGAACTAAAAAAGGCTGAAATCGAGTTGGCAGCTTGGCAAGAGACGCGGTTACCAGACACTACTATGCTAGAAGAAGGGAAAGGGTTCAGACAAGCCTCGGCCGCATAGAGTTAAGTTTGCCATGCGAAATGGCTAATTAAAATTATCAGAACCAAACAGCAGTGATAGCGAACGGATTTAGGGTATAAATCTAAAGTGCATTACTGGTACCATTACGTTGGTCAACGTTTATGCACCGATACTCTTCGTGTCACCTGCTGAAAACGATGCCTTTTATCATCCTCACTCAATAGCGTGTAGTGGTTTGTTAGATTAGTTCACTACCAGAGATCACGAGTCTAGTACAAACTGTCTTGAAAGATCAAACGAAAATCGACAGTGCTGGCTGGAGTGTGTCCCGCAAGAGATGCGAGAAAGCAAGATCATCACCGCATTAAAAAAACAAGGGTGATAGAGATTAGGCTGCAACAATGAAGTCAAACAAAACTGCTGAATATTTTGCGGAACAGCTTGTATATTTTCTTTAAAGAGGTGTGCTTACATTGCTATCCTCCGCCCTCTTAGTGTATTGATCGCATCATGTGATATTGCATTAGATCAATTGCATTAGATCAATTGATTACGAACGTAAATGTGACATTCATGTGCTACTAACGCCTACACCTCTCACGACAATTATCAGGAGGTGTGAGATATGGTGACAGATTCGAGCCTGGATAAACTGTCATATCACATTGATTTTTATAGCTTTCCTGTACGACCTATAGCTGATGGGATCAGAACGCCTGCACACGGGTTAGCGAGACATTTGGCCCGTTTGTCTATTTTTGATGATGAGGTGAGGGGTCGGATGGAGACCTTTGAGGCTCCTAGGGGCTAATCCTACTGATAAGGGCAATGGGTCACCGATAAACTCCTGAAATCTCGTCTTGAGATGTCGGTACGAAAGCACTTGTTTAGCAATCGAGATTTTAGCTACTGAAACTGACTCTATATTAATATGATTAAGCTTCCGAATGTGAAATACTTTGAAAAGGATTCGACCTGATGACGGCAAACAGCCAGAAACCGGTAGTGGTGTGTGAGCGCAGGGGATGTGAGCAACACTTTACTTTGGTCATTCATAAGCACCTTGAGTGTATGACCAGGAAGTAATCCCTGATTCCTTATTTGAACATCGTAGTTTGTTGCACACAGCATATTAAACAGTGGCTTTAAAGTCTATCTTTGTTTATAACTTTTCCACTGTTGCAAGTATCATTAACACTAATCTTACTGTAGTTTTGAATAGTTGTAGCTCAGGTCGGGATTGTAGGTCATAGTTGTTTACCGATCTGGTACGGTTGATAGTGGATGTTTCGTCAACAAACTAGATGGCTTCATCATCAAAACTTCTTACAAAACATAAAGATATGGCGCTGCATTCGTATTCCAGAATTCTGTCTGCTATTACAAAAAGATCTTGATACGCTTCACAGCTGGCCGTTGAAGAACAAACTGCGTTTTACTTCAACAAATGCAGGATCATGAATGTGGGGAATCGAGTAGAGTTCACATATCATATAGGTTCGCATGGGCTTGAAAATTACAGTGAAGAATAAGATTTGGTTGTCTGGATATGCTCCCGTTTAAAAACATCACTTCAAACTAACAGTGCCTTTAAAAAAGCAACACGTGTTCTAAATCTACTCAAACGTGTATTTGGGAGTTTCGCCCAAGATATTCCCAAGGATCATGAATACATACTTGAGACCAGTCATGGAATACGGTGTGCAGTCATGGTCTCCGTGGCTCAAGAGGGATGTGGAACTTATGCAGCGAATCTATCACCGCTCAACGAAACTAGTTTTCAGCATCCGAAACAAACCATATAAAGAAAGGATAGCTCAACTGAATCTGTTCGATTTTCCCTATCGATGAATCAGAGGAGACCTTATCTTATTTTACAAAACATTCCATACCCCGAACCATCCCTTACAGGATTTATTCACGCGAAGGGATATGTGAAGGGAATATGTGCTGGTCGTACCCCATTCCCACCTGAACTGTAGAAGGTATTTTTACTCTGTCCGTGTCTGTTTTACTTGGAACAGTTTACCTTCAACCGTTGCTCACTCCACTAGCTTGCATGACTTTAAAACGAAATTAGACGAATTTTTATTGCATTATTCGTTTCCAGAACACTTATATACTGTTTAATCTACTTCCTTATATTGTTTATACACTTAAATTTCAATTTTTACCATCCTATGGTTGTTGTTAAGCTTGTTGCTTTTTAGACCATTAAAAACCTTGAATAACTTGATACCTTGAATCGAGAGCATCCACCTGATGGACGGAAACCAGCCAGAAATCGTGATGTGTCTAATGGTGGAGGGATGTGCGTAAACAACGTTTAATGAAATGCAGATGATTTGTAGCGGATGTTGTTTCATCCAAAACACCAACAAAGATCCAAGTCTTTAAGATTGCACATTCTCGATCATATTCGTCGAACTTTTTTCTCGGTAAGGCATTGTTTCACTTGGAACTTTTTTTGCCTGACGACATCACAGCTCGGAAATCTGCTACTGTTTCGCTCCACTGGATGGTTGTGCTGAGCAACGGCACACTGGCACCACGCGACCTTCTTGAGTTGAGAGTTTTGTAATTTACTCATATACTGTCATCTTATGTTTATGCTAAGCTTACTGCTTTTCTACCATTAAACCTCGGAGTTGCGTTTGATGAGACACTCGTTTTTCGCGCTCTTTTTTCACGCATTTCTCTCCCAATACACTCTAGGATTGGCGACCTTTTGACTCTGGACCTATTTCTGCTATCTGCGAAGAGACGGATGTGTCAATCTCAAGGACTTCTGAACATGTACACCGGCAGTGGAGTTTTCTACGTTGCATAACTGCCAAAAGAATCGTGGTCCTAAATGACTTTTCTGTCATTGTATTGTGGTGCACACATCCCCTCCCTTACACACCACTAGCGGTTGGCTGTTTGCCGTCATCAGGTGGAGACCGTAAGATCAGGTTCAGTGTCATGTTTTTAAAAAGATTCAACTTGAGGTTGAACATGTGTGACACTCAGAAACCGTGAGAAGTATCGCTAAATCGGGGTTACCAGAAAACGGGTTGTCACGAATGCTCCCACATGACTTATCTTCTAGAATTCTAGACTGTCGGGGATGACAATTTCTGGTTTTAGAGAGTTGTTGTTGGCCTCTTTCGGTCGATGTCGGACCAGACGTACATCACAGTTGCATGCGGTTTCATGTTCTATAGCTTTAGAATGGACATAAACCATCCGATTCGAAGGAACAATCTCTCCCGCAGCGCTGGCAACCAAAATCAGAACTCGGTTGTAGGGCGTCCGTTGCACGCCAGCGGCGTGATCTACGTTCAGCAGCCAAGAGCTGTATCTGCTCCTCCTCAGCTTGCAGACGATGCTTTGCACAATGCCTCCAAAATGAACGGTCAAGAGCAAGTTTTTCCCACCTCAAGGGGTCAATGCCAAGAGCTTTCATATCTCTTTTGCAAACGTCTTTGTACCGCATGTGCGGTCTGCCCAATGGTCGACTTCTTAATTACAACTCACCATAGAGTGTCTGTTTCGGAATACGACAATTATCCATTCAGTAGGCATGACCAAACCACCGCATGAGGCGCTGTTGTAATAGGGTGAACATGCACTGTAGACCAGCTTTTGAACGCGCTTCATCAATGAGCTGGGTTACTTCGTACAGTTATCAATATTTGGTTTCAGAGATCAATCTACTTGAAATATAACTCACAAATACCACTCCGACCTGCACGTTATATTGAACTGGTTCACATACAATCAAGTTACTAGTCAGATCAAAGTGACGACTGGCACTATCAGTTTAAAGACCTCGCGTTGTGGTAACGTAATATTCCAAAAAGATGAGCCTGTTCGAATTTTACGGCAGCGTAATGCTGTCAATGATAATGACTGCATCGTCGACAAAAATTAGATCACAAATTAACGCACCTTGTACCTTGTTTTGTCCTAAAAGCGTGCTTTGGGAGAATAGAGCAAAGAAAATGCCAAACAGCTTGGGAGCAGTATAAGACACGCGCCATTAGAGCATTTTTGGAATTGGGCGCTTATCCCGCCACGAAAACGTTGGAACCAGCTGAGCTGTACTCAATCGACTTTTAAAATCTATTCTCGATTTCCATCATGGCGTTTAAACGCGCGCCATTAAACTAATTGGTCACGTGAAAAGATGCCTACCAAACAACATGAATTATCACGATGTAAACAGCTATCAGTGCTATTGATCGATCGATCCGTGGAATGAACGTCGTTCTATTTTGTTTACAAACGTTGCCACGAGATACGAATTTTAAGTGGCAAATGGCGTTTGTGAGCCAAACAAAATGTGTGTGAATGCGAACACATTTTAGTGTGGACGCAACGCAAGATGAAAGGTGATATACAAATGAACAAAACCCAAAAAAACGATATTGAATCAGACCGTTTAAACTTGATTGCAGGTCTTCAATCGAATGGGATGGCCTAAAATAGAAACTTCTTTAACAAAATTATATACTTTGAAAATCAAGGAGCGTGTTCGAGGCAACATCATCCGGGTAATAGAAGTGGTATATTAGGCTGTAACTAAAAGAGACAGTTGTTAAAATCATCGCTTTCAAAATCATCCCCATAATTCAGGTTGCCAGAAGCAGGACTACGAATAAAAAGATGACTTCCACAGTGTGATCTGTTTATAACCTGAGGACAAAATATCTGTCTATATCAAGACGCTCCAAGTCAGGGAACAAAGCGAATGCTTTTACAGCTGTTCATAAGTACAACAGACACTCTGCACAGATGTGCAATCGTGCAGTATTTCTATGCTGTGCGGCTAACATCGTGCTACATTGATTGGCCACCGGTAGTGAGCTGCATGCTGAAACACGCTGGAGTCTCACTACCATTTCTATTGTGTTTCTCATATCTGCCTAGGCCTGGGCAACCTGACAGTATCTTATCCCACGTGCAGTCTCTGACTGTGCGGCACTTTGCCTGGATCAGGATTGTGCTTTCATACTATACCTTGGTAGTACTATCCGCTAATTTGCATACAATATTTGACGCCATCAGCATAAATAGAGCAAAACACATATTTATATATCATTTCGTACCAATTTATTGCGTTATAATGACCATGACCATGACCAAAAATACATATATTTTCATGCATTCAATCACACACACCCCACGACCGGTTTCGTGATGTTTGCACTAACCAGGTAGGGAGAGTAGGATCAGGATCCGCAGGCGCTTGAAACAGTGCAGGAATGGTAAACAAGTAGCGCTTGTACGCCAGAAACCGGTAGTGGAGTGTAATTTCGGGGGTTGTGAGCAACACATCACTTTGGTCATCCATAAGCGCCTTAAGTGCTTGACCACGAATCACTATGTGATTCTGTGTCTGAACATCGTGGTTCGTTGTATGAACCCTATGTAACGGTGGCATTCAAGTACAGCCAACACTGATTGAATAACAAATATAATACATCTTACTACTTACTAACGTTTAAGTAGCCACAACAATAAACATTCATCAGAAGCTGCAAACGGCGTACATTATTGATTCAAAGTGCAAGATTAGTTTTGTGTCCTTAGCATAGTGTACTATTAATCTTTTTTATGGATTTTCAAAAAAATGGCTGAGCAACCATGCGGGTTGTCATTCAATTGTTTAAGGTCAATTCCTTTTTGTCAGCTTTGTCAAACAACTACTCGCTTGATTAACGCGTTTGAACTTTTCTATTTTTTTAAGAAACCACCCGATAGTTTCATTACGATGTGTTTAATTATTGAGCGAGGGTCTGATTCGAAGGTCACTCTTAAGTATTATTAAGTCTGATTAAGATTTGAATTGGCCAGTTTTAGCCTAATCAATAACAAAATATTTCGAAAAAATGTTATTTGTCATAAAAAATGTACGTTTCCCACAAAATTTGATGGTAATAAAGAATCACAAAGTGATTCTTGGCCCAGCGCTCGAGGCGAATATAAAAGACCAATGTATTGTGGTGCTCACATTCCCATCCCTTACATACCACTACCGGTTTCTGGCTATTTGCCATCATCAGGTGGAGACAGTAAGATCAGGTTCAGTGAGCCTTGAAACAGTGGAAAAGCTCACTGAACCTGATCTTACTGTCTCCACATGATGACGACAAACAGCCAGAAACCAGTAGTGGTGTGTAAGTGCGGGGGATGTGAGCACCTCAATACATTGGATAGTAATAAGTTAATAAATTCAAAACAAAAAAACGCAAATTAGTCCAAATATTCTGACAGTAGATGACAGATAATATGAGAAGGAAAAAAGAACAACTCCACTCCTAGGTTGAAGAATCTTCGTCGAAGGTAGGCGTTTTAATGCTACATCGAACATCTTCCAAAAATTAAAAAGGCGATCTTATCCAATTCAGCAGACACTTTCGTGACTATATAGCACTTGTGTATCCTCATTGAAAAGCAAGCAGCACATTTCATTTCGTTATACTTAGAAAAAAGGTTAGAATTCGCTGAGAATTAAAATAATCAAAATTAATTCAACATTTTCTTTCTTACAAAGATTGAGTGAGTCAAGCAGACAACCACATGCCCGGTTTGAACAATTACAAGTAGATCAATCTTCAGAAATACAACCACATTCTGCTTAACGCATTGAGAAAACATTTTTACTTATAACTCCTAATTTTAACCCGAGATCTGAGCGAATAAAAAGCGGATTTCTTTCCTCTTGTGAACACAAAGCCAACCTCGATGTAAAGCAAAATAAGTTCCAGGGTGACCATACAAACTCAGCGTTTTTGCGGTACTTAGAACACACAGACCTTGTCAGATTTACATTTTCCAGGGGTGAATATCAAGAGGGTTGCACTTAAAATGACGAAACACAGTCCTACATTTCAAGGCTCACTGAACCTGATCTTATTGTCTCCACCTGATGATGGCAAACAGCCAGAAAGCGGTAGTATGGTATGAAAGCACAAGCCTGATGCAGGCAAAGTGCCGCACAGTCAGAGACTGCATGTGGGCTAAGGTACTGTCAGGTTTCCCAGGCCTAGACAGATATGAGAGGGAAAATAGAAAATAGAAATAGTAGTGAGACTCAAGCGTGTTTCAGCATGCACCTCACTATCGTTGGCCAATCAATTTAGCACGATGTTAGCCGCACAGCAGAGAAATGCTGCACGATTGCACATCCGTGCACATCCGGTAGTGGCGTGTATGGAATGGTGATGTGAGCAACACATTACTTTAGTCCTACATTATTTTAGCAAATTATAACCATAATTTCCCCACATTCAAACTGAGGTAAGCACGAAATGGATTAACAAATCAGATCAGAGGTTGACCTCTGGGATGGGACACAATCAATAAGTGGGTGCAAAACCAGGGCGATGACGTGGATAAGGCTCGATCGTGTGCCCTAGAAGCGAGTACAAACAGTGTGATGGATGTCAGAACAAGGGTGTCCGGTCAATTAATCGTCAGACATTTAATCCTACACGATTTTACCCAACGGCGTATACGTAGTGACCTTATGTTGACCTTCAAAATCCTGCATTCTGTAAACCATCCCCTTAAACACTTGCTAAAGCCCAATGACCTTACTCGAACACGAACACATTCAAAGGCTTTAAGCATTCCGCATTCTCGATTGGATATACGTCGTAATTTTTTCTCCGTAAGAATTTGTTTCACTTGGAACTAGTTGCCGGAAGAAATCACACGATCAGAATCTGTTGAGGTTTTCGCTTCCAAACTCGATGAGTTTATGACGAACCATGCTGTATGCGAATGTCCCTATTGATTTTTGAGATATTTTATATTTTTTTTAATATATTTTTATATGTTCCATATACCTTGTCATCCTATGGTTATTGTTAAGCTTAATGCTTTTTCTACCATACAATTTTCTGAGTTATGAGTTATGAGTTTTGAGTTCTAATCCTTAAGTCAATTCATCCCCAGTAACTTAAGGTATTTAAGATAAGAAGATATTTAAATGTGTGCAATGACTCTTGAATACGGTACAAGTAGCAAAGGTCGAAGGACATTAATTTACATGGGAAACGAGTTTTGGTTCAAGAAACAATCAAATAATGTAGTAAGTTTGCCACACACAAGTGTACATCTAACGATGCTATCGTACGTAATTTCGCACTTCAAAATCTCGAGTGCAACAAGGAAAAAGTTTTGGCGAAGAATGCGGTTGCTAAAATGAAGAGAAAAATGTTAGAAATTAATGCAACCCCCTCTGCCTCACGGACTTCGGTCACATTCGGTCTGTCATTGGGCACTCTAATGGCGTTACCTCAAAAAAGTGATATCTTGCGTAAATTCAACAAGCATCAAAATAGTATAAGAAGGAAAGACCCAAAATGCAATCTCCTGTCCCTCCCAAGTGACGCCATGTTTGATGTTCCAACATCCCACCATATGGACATTTCTTGACGGTTTGCGAAAGGATTTCCGGCAGCATACGGCCTCTGTTCTCAAGCAAGTGCTGTGGTTCATATCAAACAGAAGAACAAGTATGCTAAGATATGCGCCAGGACATCTATAGCATATCTCTCCTGCTAAATACAATCATTTGAATGCATTCTCTATTCTTCAGAATTTATGAAACTGGGTATCAAATGTCTGGATGAAGTGTCCGGAGATTCAAGTGTCAGCAAAAACCCCAGAACAAGATATGTGGTTAGGTTTCGATACACCTTACGCAATCCTCCCCCATGAGCGCTAAAAGGAAATTTGGACCAACTTCACCATCAATTAAAGGTAATTCCCAAGATCTATGTTTGTTTACTGTTGAATCTAATTGCTGGTAACCAGTAAGTCAATTGTGGTTATTAAGTAACAATTCTGTCGCAGTTCAGTTTGCTATTCAAACTGATTAGCCAACTCTGGCCGTTTGTAATAATCCCAGGTGTTCCTTATAATTCATTGTTGACAAAGTAAACCGATATTTTTTTGTTTAAATTAAACATGTGGTCGGGAAAAACAAAAAGTTGTATTGAAAAATAATGTCATTCAATTTGTCCTGTCGTGTGTTGCATCGATTGTTGATCTCGTGAAGATTTTGTGTTTGCTTTTAAATAAACCAGCAACATTGATTTCAGG